>JABFEX010000730.1:0-10284 GCA_013623515.1 Fusarium illudens | reverse complement strand
GGCTTAGGGGTAATCTAATAGCGTCGCGCTAGTTACCTACCTAAAAGAATCTAGGCCTAGCTAGCCCCAGAATATAATATATAATAGGGTTGGTGGCAGAGGTGATGCCAAACGTCTGCGAGAATCCCGGGAGAGAGGGAACGACAGAACTGGAACCCTGGTCCCAAGCTTTGGACAGTTAGGTGCTGTAGAATGCCAAGGGCAATAGAGGAGACTTACTGATGCACAGGCCTGACATGGCATAGAGTGCCGACGAAAGGAGAAGACGTCGGTTGAAGATGACTTCGCGTGGCGAGTTGCGAATGCTCTTGACATGTTTCGCCAGCGATGAGTCAGTGAAGACTTTGCTGAAGCCCATGATGGAGTCGGCGAGGAGAGGTTTCCGTCTGTGGGAGAATATGGAGGCTAGTTCAGTTGTCAAGACAAATTAGGAAGTGACGGTCTTGTCCGCTGTCAGAAGTTTCTTCGGCGGGTTCAGTGCAGGAATATATCACCACCCACAAAGCCTCGCTTCGCCTACTCGACCTCGGAGGAGCCACAAGCTAGGCGTGCCAAGCATGAGCTGCATTCGTTACCCCAGATGGTTATCTCTTCCCCACAGGATATCCTCGCGAACCGGCACCGCGAATCCTGGATTCTCCCGAACTAGCGTATGGGTGGAATCGTCACGAGAGCACTTGATATCGGGGGAACCCGAGTTGCTGGGCCCCCCGCTTCGGTTAGACTCGATTAGGTGTTAGCGCTCTCTAGCGTCTGCTTATCATTGTTATCATCCTTATCATCATCTTGCAGCCGATAAAATGATTCTCGCTGACTCGCAAACTTCCGGAGTGGCAACATGTTAGCTCAACCTCGTCGAGTTCTGGGCTGATAAAATCCGATACCACATCATTTGCCTAGCAAAATCACCAACACGATCCGCCCAGGGACCGACCATGTCACCTTTGAGAAAAGACGATCCAATCGTCATTGTTGGCGCAGGAATCTTCGGTCTGAGCACCGCCCTACACCTTGCCAGGCGTGGCTACGACCAGGTAACGGTTCTCGACAAGCAAGATTATGATCGAGGGCTCTACTCGTATGCAAAGGGTTGTGACGCTGCGTCAGCAGGTGAGTTCCTGGCCTCAATGCGTTATTGATCAAACATTTTGAGCTAACGAGAAAAAAGATTTGAACAAAATTATTCGATCAGCTTATGGAACTCAGACTGAGTACCAAGAACTCTCGATTGAGGCCATCAAGTTGTGGAACCAATGGAATCTTGATTTGGCCAACGGGGAGGTGCCGCCTGGCATGAGCCCATCCGACAAAGTCTTTTTCAACAACGGAGCTATTTCCTTCAACGAGGGAGACGTCCTGCCACCATTTGAACAGGCTACGATCGAAGGTGCAAAGAAGCTGGGGCTTGCAACACCGCTCATCACCAATGACCCCCACGATATCGAGGCCGCCAGGCAATTGGGCTTCGACACTGACCAATTCAGGTCCAAGGCTCGTGGGAAAGCCATGGTAGGCATTCTTGATACGAGTGGCGGCCATGTTGCAGCCGACAAGGCTTGTCGTCTTGCTCTTCACAAGACAAGGCGCCTTGGAGTCAAGTTCATCTTTGGTGCTCAATCGGGGACCTTCGAATCTCTTATCCGGAAGGGTGGCAGAGTTGTCGGTGTTCGAACCAAAGACAACCAGCTCCATGATGCAAAGCTCACCATCATGGCTTGTGGCGCCTATACGCCGGTCCTTGTCCCCGAACTTGATGGACTGTGTGAAGCCACAGCAGGCTCTGTGGCCGTTTTCAAGATTCCAAAGACATCTCCACTGTTTGAGCGACTCTCATCCAGAAACTTCCCGATCTGGATGTACAAGATGAGAGATGGTGCCAAGGGTGGTCTTTATGGGTTCGCACTTGACTCCGAGGGTCGCTTCAAGATCGGATACCGTGGCACTAAGTACACCAACCCTCAAATCCAGCCAGATGGAAAGGAGCGCAGCGTCCCCGTAACGAGGTGGACTGACGGGCAAAAGCTCACTCAGATTCCGAAACAAGCCATGGATACCATCGCCTCCTTTGTCTCGGAGCATATCCCAGAAGTCCTCGAGGAAGTTGGTGATGTTGCTTTCACAAGGGCATGTTGGTATACTGATACCTTTGATAACCACTTCGTCATTGACCGTGTACCGAATCAGCCAGGCCTCATGGTTGTCACAGGAGGTAGCGGCCATGCCTTCAAGTTCCTACCGAATATCGGGGACAGGGTGGTGGACATTATAGAGGAGGTGAAAACTGATCATCCAGCTATCCAGGCATGGAGGTGGAGGAGCCAAGGAGATAGAGAGCCGATCAATGTTCTTATGGAAGGCAAGAAGGGGCCGAGGGCTTTGCAAAACGTGGTTCTGACAGGTTCCATTCATGGGCCAACCTCAAGAAGGCCCTCGATGCTATAGTTTCGTACAAGACGCTACATAGCGGTCTTTTTCCACTGCATTAATGGCTCATCTGCATGAATAGAAGTGTCAGGTACTCTAAGTAGATATAATAACTTGCTAAATGAACCCCTACGGTTGTTCCAATGTGGACGCCGTCTGCTCTCGCAAGTGCTCTCGCAAGTGCTCTCGCTTTCCTGTTTTAGGGAATCTCTCACCGGAGAATCCGGATTCCCCGTGCCAAAAATCAAAACCCTTTCGAAACATCTTTTCACAAAACGGGAAGGGCTCAGCTAAGACTCAGTTACGGATAAGTGTTGCACAAATTTCTACTGCTCTCGTTCTTCAATTCGGAGGTGCCTTAGACCGGATGTTAGGTCTTACCCTGCACAAGCAGATCCAATCCTCCCATGCCGTATGCAATTGATCCCAATAAGGCAGATAGTGCCCTAAACTATTGAGGTTACAGTTCCGTACTCATTTTAAGTGTAATTAAGAAAGGTTTAATTGTGACTATCTGTATTGCTCCAAGAAATCTCGCCTTGGTGTTTTGGCTCAACAACATCATCTTTCCAGCGATTCGAATCGATTGCTGGCAAGGCCGTTTCGAAAGTTTGTTTATCAATATATAGCGACATATTAGCTGCTGCCCTCTAATCCCATTTAGTGGTGCCTTTGTCCGAGCGAGTATCATATCTTTCTGAAGGGCATGCCCTTGAACCTGTGTGCAGAGCCACAAGGACAGCCTGTCACTTACCAGTTATCGGCAGCTGAGATCGATAGGCAAGTAAATTTGATAGGTTGCGGTGTTATACGGTATTAGGTTTTAATACCGTCATGTATTAATGACTGTGTTTTCCGGTGTTGTGGCTGATGGCTTCTTGTCACCATTGCGGACAATAAAATAAATAAAAAAGTAAATTTGATGGCGCAGAATTAAAAAAAATCAATAATATCCTACTGAACTGAACTCGTCTAGCACTACGCAGGATTCATTGCTAACGTTGTGACCCTCCCGTTGTAGCTCCCTTACTCAAGAAAGTCCCCCCTAGTGTCTTTCAAGACCAACTGATACTCTGGCTCGAACTGCATATACATCACCTCGGGAGTTCCAGTGCCATCCTTTGTATATTGCGCCTCCTCGTCGCTGACCAGAGACTTCTTGAGCTGGGTGCCATTAGGAGTCATGGCAGCCTCAACGAGTAACTGAGTCTGGCAAGCTCGCTCCAAAGCAATGAAAAATGCTGCCGCCTCGCCAATAGTACCCCCTGCTGTTAACAAGCCATGGTTTTGCAGGATGATGTTCTTAGCGGCACCGAGGGCATCGGCGATGCGGCCACCCTCCTCTTTGGCAAAAACCACGCCACCGAAGCTGCCATAAACCGTAAGGTCTTTGTAAAACATGCATGAATCCTGGTTGAGCATCTCAATAGGCTTTCCAAATGTTGACCAGGCTCGACCATATGGGCTATGGAGGTGATAAGCGGCATTGATGTCTGGACGTTGCTTGTGGATGGCGGCATGAATAATGAAGCCCGCCGTATTAACGGGCTTCTCTCTACCACCAATTCGGTTGCCGTCCTTATCAATATGGACCATATCAGAGACGGTTAGCAGGCCAAAATGGATCCCGTATGGGTTGATCCAAAAGGTATCTGGCCGAATGGGGTCTGAATGAATGGCAAACGGTATTAGACCCAAACTGTCCCGGTAGAGACCGACGAGTACGAGATTAACTCACCTCTTAGGCTGATGTGGCCGCTTCCTCCATCCGCAAATCCGAGCTTGGCAAAGACGCGGAATGCACCGGCCATCTGTTCCAGCTGCCAATGCCTCGTCTCCTCCTTAGTCTGAAACTGGGGGATCCGGTGGAGTCTCTTCGGCTTACCATCCTTGCCGCTTGCCACATTCAAGGAAGAAGAGGTCGTAACTATGACTGTGGCGGTAGATGACATTGCGAAGTTGTTGCGGAAAGTGGAAATGGACTTGATACCAAAACTGATACTTGATTGTGATGCTTGAACAATACGCAAGACCCTGGCAATGGTTGAAGCATGTAAATAGTTGTTGTTATCCGTGGGGACTCGGTAACCCCCGTGATTGGTTAGATTGACCCGATCCTCCAGACACCCCAGGCGTCGATTTGAAAGCCAGTTCATTCGGTAACACCCGACGTGGTTTGTGATATAATCGTGGCTCTCGATAATGATGAGAATAGGATACGAATTTTGTGAGTTGGTTTTCAGTACCAGCTACTTCTTGTCATCTTCTTTGGTCCAGCTATCACCAAGTGTTTTTTCAACACTTTACAACACTTTGGCTCATCAAGATGTCGACTCTTACTATGGGATCAACAACCGCCGGGTGCGCTCCTTATGGCTCGGTTGAGCCATTCATGGACCCCAGTGATGTTCGGACAGCCTTCACCGTTGCCATGTCCGCGATGTACAGAAACGAAGTTCCCTTGTATGGAGATCTCATCCGGATTGTACAGTCTGTCAACAAGGAGGTTCTCTCTGCAAAATCCCAGTTAGAAGATCAGACAAGCATCGGCGAAAGCGCTGTGCCTCAAAGACTTGACCTAGAGCGACATGGCGCGATACGACTGGGAACTCCCTATGAATTAAGGACCGTTTCCCGTATCTTCACCGTCATCGGTCTTAAAGCCGTGGGCTACTACGATCTTTCTATCGCCGGACTCCCAATGCACGCCACTTGCTTCCGGCCCATTGATCTCGCCTCTCTCAACAAGAACCCTTTCCGTGTTTTCACTACCCTACTTCGACCAGAGTTGCTTTCTGATAAAGAGGCCCGGGACTTGGCCACGAAGCTCTTGACCAAACGCAACATCTTCAGTTCCAGACTTCTTGACCTCATTATTATGGCTGAGGGCCAAAACAACCGTCTCACTGCTTCACAAGCCGAGGAGTTCATACTTGAAGCAATGAAGACGTTCAGCTGGAGGCCTGAAGCATCAGCGACTGAGGACGAGTACAAGACACTCGCTGCTGAACATCCAATCTTGGCAGACATTGCCTCATTCAAGAGCTCCCACATCAATCACCTGACTCCGAGAACGCTAGATATCGTGGCCAGCCAGGAGAGAATGAAAGTTGAGGGTCTCAAAGTCAAAGACCGCATCGAGGGCCCTCCACCTCGCCAATGTCCCATCCTGCTCCGCCAAACAAGCTTCCTGGCTCTCGAAGAACGAATCAAGTTCCGGAACTCTGAGGGTGCCCTTGTTGAAGGAACGCACAGAGCTCGATTCGGAGAGATTGAGGAGCGCGGAGCTGCCGTTACGCCTGCTGGTAGAAAGTTATACGACGTCTTGTTGGAGAAGGCCATGGACAAATTCCAAGCTCTTTCCTGCGACAAAAAGCCAGCATTGATGGATGAGCTTCTGAGTGAGGTGTTTCGGGAGTATCCAGACACCTGGACTGAGCTCAGGAGACGGGAACTGGTCTATTGCACATACTGGCGAACTGGGAAACCAGTTCCAAAAGATTCGTCCACGATGCCCTCTCTGGAAGATCTTGTCTCTCAAGGCTACCTGGAAGCCGAGCCAATCACCTATGAAGATTTTCTTCCCTTCTCCGCCGCTGGTATCTTCCAGTCAAACCTAACGTCAAGCAAAAGGTCTTCTTTATGTGAGATGGGGAGACCAGATCAGGAAGGCTACGAAAAGGCTCTCGGCGGCGCGCTACTGAGTGCTGATGACCTGTACCTCAAGTCCCAGCGTGAAAGTATTGAGAAGTGCGGCCTGGGCTCAGGTTGAAAGTTGTGACGAAAACCAAGAGGATATCTGCTCAATAGGTAATTCACAGGTACATTGAAGGAACCACACAGGTCAAGCTAAATACAATCATTTCGTTAATGACATTGCATGAGATCACATCTCTAAAGATGTCGGAGGTGCTTCGGCTGTGATATCCGTTTGTGTGTTCCGCATCCCTTGAAGTAGTTGCTGGACAAACCACTCAGACTCCGTCGGCATATCGCTGGCGCCAAGCTCCATAATCCAGTCCTCCAGGGGTTGTGAGTCCACTGCTCCTCCCGAGTGCGAAGTAGGTGGCACAGCAGAGTTGCCATGCGGCCTCCATTCGTCTCCGCAAACAAGGCCGATGGTTTTCTCAGAAAGCACTTCGAAGATATCTCGGTATGGAGTAGCTTTACTCCATCGTTCGGCTATAATGACAAGTGCTGTGTTGCAGGCCATGCAAGTGTTGATGACGTCCATTTTCTTGGCCGCTTGCCTCACTCTTGCTGATTTCCAGATACAGTACAGATAGGTAAGGCCGCCAAGGAAGAGAATATGCAATGAGCCCCAGGTAAACTGCATGGATTGGTACTGAAACAGCCGTCGGTAGAGAAGGCATATTTCCTTCGCCTTCTGCGAGCAGGCCTCAAGTGCATGCTCAACAGATTCCTCTTCCCCAGGGGGTGGCTTGTGCGTGATCCAGTAACGGTATAGAAGGAGGACTGAGTGGTCATATGCTAGTTTGAACCACTCCCGAGATGCAAATACGGACAATGGATCAAGACCAGCCGTATCAGGTGACTGCGGGATTTCGGCATGCCAGCTCTCGAGTTCCTTAGCAAGTTGATCGATCAGGGGCTTCTTTGCAATCTCTTGGCTCGGAGAACATTTCGTGATGGCTGGATAGATACTGTTGCCAATCTTTGACCAGAGTCGGCGTAGTTTGATAACATGGATAGCCCCTGTCATGTTGGTTGGTGGCTCATCTGGAGAGGCCCGAGGGCTCTGAAGCAGACCCAAAGCGTTGATATGCTCATCATTGATATCCAGAGGGAGCTGAAAAATGCCAATTAGTAAACAAGAATCTAGGTGTGGCCAGACGCCTACCTCAGCATCGATGCAGTCATCGGGGATGCCAACTGGCCGGCCAAGAATAAAGGATGCAACACGGTCGATATCGTATGCCACCCAAAAGCATCGATTGGACATCTCGGCAATTAGAGGGTTCGAGTTCTTGCGATATGTAGATGCGCTCCTGTGGTAGCCCAGTTCGATGCTATACCGAATTGCCAGTCCAGAGAGTTTCCTGAGATGATCAGCGTCTGAGTAATCGCTCCATTGCGTGTGTCGCTAATGGACAACATAGCCGACTCTTGGCACCTACCACAAACTTCCCCCAGCAGGGGATCTGATAGAGTAGACGGCACAGCAAAGCAGGCTTTGTATTGACTCAATGCCATCAAGCTCTAGAACTGAAGGCTGGTGTGCTAGCGCCATATTGTAGTAGGATTCTGCTGTGTCGTAATGGGTAGGGCCAAGGGCTAGGGAGGCAATTGCGTATACCATCCAGACGAAGAACTGGGCGATATCGCCAACAAGTGAAAGGTTGCCAGTGCTATCCGCCTTGAAGCATAGCTCTTCCCAGAACCGAAATGTTGGTCGATGCAAAAAGGGGTATTGAGGATGGATGTTGTTGAAGTAGGCCTGAGACAATGTGGTCCCGAGAGGTGCCGAAGGGAAGCTGATGGGAAATGGCGTCGCCAACTCCCAGCTTGAATTGCCGTGGCTGAAGTTAAGGCCTTAATTATCAAGCACTCACTTCTGCTTATTTAGCACTTACTTTATGGCTAGATCTACCTAATTAAGGCTAGACGCCGATATCGCTTTTTCGCACCTAAATCCCTTATTTTATATCTACTAATAATCTTCTAATACTCTCACCCTTATATATACTAAATCCCGTATAGCTAGCTAATTTTAAAGCTATCGCTACGCCGATTTTAAAGCTATCGCTAGCTAAGATAAAGTCTCTCGCCGGAGATAAGTATCCTAGCCTCGCTACCGCTATAGAGGCTATTTACGAAGCCGCTAAGGAAGCTAGGTATTATTTTGCTATTAAAATAAAGTATCTTAACGCCGCTAAGTCTTATAGGGTTATTTTCTATTACTATAAAGGGAGGATTTATTAGTCTTAAAGCTCCCTAGGGGTCTATATAACTAAGTAACGCACTAGAAGTACTTAAATAAGCGGCTATCTAGTTATAATTACCATCTAGCTAGTCTCTAAGTTTAAGGCCGAGGAAAAGTAAGTAATCGGGGGTAAGGGGCCTAACTAGGGTAAGGAATATAATTATACCTCGGCTAAGGTTATAGCCTTCTTAAGATATTATAATAAGGCTATTATAAAGCTTAAAGATAGTATTCTTAATAATTAGAATAAGGGCATTAAGCCTCTATAAATTATCTCGAAATTATAAAATAATAATAACCCTACTATCTAGGTAATTACCCGGTATAACTTAAATAACCTCTTCTAGCGATATATTACTAAAGAGCTTAATAGTTATATGCCTATTTAATAATTATATAACTAGCTATACTTAGAAGACTTCTTCTTTAAGGATCTAAGGGATAATAATAACTATATTTTATGCCTCTTTATTACCCCTTAGACTAGTATTAAGCTCTTCTATTAGTATCTTAATATTTTATTATGCGATTCTATTTATAAGACTAATTAATTTAGTATGCTATTATTTAACCTCTATAATATAATAATAAATAAGAAGACCTTTTAGATTATAATAGCCTTTCTTAATAGCGAGGCCGAAGGCTAGTTTAGTTAGGCTATAGGTAAATTTATTAAGCTTTTTTAATAAGGTAAAATTAATACCGCCCGTATTATTTTAATAGACTAAGAGCTTACCTTAATAAGAGCCCTTAGAAGATACCCCTAATTAGATATGATTTTATACCTTTTATATTAGTAATATATTAATATAAATATACTTATGCGGTATAAGTAATACTTCCCTAAGGCTAGCTATTAAGCTAATACTAGCCGAGTTATATAGGCCCCGGCCTTCTAAGACTTCCTTAATAAGTAGAATCGCCTTATTAATTACATAATAGAGGATTAGTTTTAGAAGGTATTAGAAGGCTTTTAACGCCCTAGAAAGCACCTATAAAAGGCTATAGATTATACTATAAGTACCTGGCTTATACTATAGAAGGAGAAGCTTATATACTATTATATAGATAAGCTATAGCACTTCGGCTATATAATGACCTTAATTATCAAATCTATATATTTAATAATAAAGAGATTCCTTTAGTTTAGTTAGGGTGACTTATTTATAACCTTTCGGGTATTATAGCTCTTTTAGGTTAGTTAGGCTTCTAATATCGCTATATTAGATATAATTAGAGGCTATAAGTATCTTATAACGGCTCTATATCTATTATATACTAATATTAAGTATATAATAGCTTTATAAGCTATTAAGCTTATTAATAAAAAAGTCTAGACCCTAGATAGTAATATTTCTAAGGAGCCTAAGGAGCCTTATAGTATATATATAATAGCCTTAGTATTTAGGCTTCCTTACTAGTATAAGCTTTAGGTTTGCCTCTATTATAAATAGGCCCTTAAGATTATAGATATTAACCGGTATTAATACTAATAGTATAAATCGCAGGCTATAGATAATAATACTTCTAATAAGTATAATTATCCCCTAGAGCCTTATTTTATGCGCCTAAAAGGCCGCTTAAAAGGTAGCTTAAGACTTAAGAAGAGTACTAGTAGTAAGATATCGCGATAAGACCTTATTCTCGCGGAATAAGTTATCGCACTTAAGAAAGCTAAGGCCGAGGCTAATAGAGCCATATTATATAATACCCCTAATCTAGAAAGACCCCGATTAGGCTAGCTTACTAGCGACTAAGCTATTACTAAGTATAAGAAGGCCCTATAACTAGGGATTAAACCAATAGCCTCGGGAGAGTCCTCGGTAAACTAAATAAAAGGACTCTCTATAAGTAAACTAATAAGAATAGAGCCCTTAGATTAATAAAGCTATAACCGCCGAGCCTCTACTAAGAGC
>JABFEX010000725.1:0-14443 GCA_013623515.1 Fusarium illudens | reverse complement strand
GCCCTTAATGGGATAATTGCGCCGATAGATAGTTGCGTGGAGAGTAGTGTTAACCAGACCACCAGAGAGACGAGTGATAGCCCATTATGTCCCGGCGTAGAGAGAAGAAATATATTTGCTGTAGTCTGCTTCCATCGTCACATCGACTTTGTGTTCTCTTTGGGGGTCTGGGGAAGGCTGATGCTTTTATGCTTGTTAACGGTGAGGGGTTGTGCAACGTCCAATGGCAGCTGTTGGAGCTTGGTAGATGCCAAGTCTGAGTCACAACGCTGATCAACGTTGTGCAGAGAAGTTCCAGAATGGATCGGCCCAGGTTGATGCATGTGGCTTGAGGGGTGTGCACTAATGTGAGGTACACCACGGAGTAATGTGAGGTACAATCAACTTGGCGATCACGAACAAACAACACATGGTGATATGGATCCATTCTATCCAAGCTGCTTGCTGCATGTGAAGATGTTTGCTACATCTGAATAGACGGGAGTGTGTTAATAATAGAATCTATAATGAAGCAAACGGATTTCTTTGTAAAATAGCCACGCAGCTGAGCAAACTGGCTGTCGCCGTGTGGAACCGTCTGCAGCTTCCCGATGCCCCAATATCTCTGCCGCGTCACTCCATGATTTTTCCCTCCCCCCCTTTCATTTTCCACTGCGCACAGAACGTCCATAAATATCCAATTCTGTTTCGCCTTTCTTCCCTCTTCATCTTTTGGGATATCGAAAGAACAAAGTCAAGTGCCTGCTCTCCAGCTTGCCCCTGACACTTCCTCCGGCGACGAAGCTATCTACCGAGAGACAGCACAAGCTTTGCTTCCTTTTGGATGGTTCAGCATTGTCTTGGAGAAGCTTGAGGTGAGTGCTCCCACCGAAATCCCCTTTGTTTTCATTGGCATATCCAGAAGATCGTCCCGGGTCTTCCTCCCAGTTTGAAAGGGCGCACCTCTTTCTATCTCTCTCTCTGCCACCACTGACTTCTTCTCGATGCAATAGCAACCAAGCCAGTACAAATTCTACCCCGAGACCTTCTATCACTTCAAGAAGACTTCCAGCAGACGACGCCTTCCCAAAATTTCAACCGAACCCTCTCCAGAAGTCGACCGCCGAACCACACCGCCGCCTACCAGCCAAACCTCGCTCCGGACGGAAGAAACATCCCTGGCACTCACTGGATAGTGATTTCTGCCGCTTGTAGAAAAGTTGGGTGGTGATTGCACCGCAAAAATACGCAGCCAGGGGCAAGTATTGGGCATCGTCGATGCGTTGTCGTGGAGCATTATTGACCACGGAATTAGCAGGAATCAACAACTGTTACGCCCAAAAACGCCATACAGGAAGCATAGCCGGAGGGGATCCTAGGGTACTCGAGCACTAGAAGTTGTTGGCCAGTATTAACAGCCAATGGGCATTTGCAGCTCCTTGCACACGCTGCCTCAGATCCTCCTCAGATTTCACAGCCACGCGGCTTTGCCAGTGTCAGGAACTGCCAGCTACGTTATCACCCTGACTAACTGACGCGTTCGTTATCTTTGGGGGAAAAAAAAGCCAGGTGGGTAAGCTCCTTCCCTTGTTTATCACCTTCATCCTCCCGCACCCTCCTTCCTTCCTTCCTGCTTCCTTCTTCCTTTCCTTCCATACCTACCCGCTTTCGGGTTCTGCCATCTTCCTTCCTCAAAATATTGCATTTTACTGTGGTAACATCTGGTCAGCATTCAGTTTGACTGCGTCTTCCTTTTCAAAATATCAATTTTCGAAGGGTAGGGCCAGTATCACCTTGGTGGTTGCCCGGGCACCTGCTCCGGTCTTGTTGTCATCGCGACGTGTTTTGCAACACCCCGTCACTCAAAGTCGGTTCCTTCTCTTTCTTCTCTATTTGGTCTCTCACCCTTCGCTGCTGGTTCAAAACAAGAGCACGCTCTTCTTCCCTTTCCTCCTCTTCCTCCCCCTTCTCCATATCGTCATCGTGGTTGTGGTTGTCTTCTTCTGTCCAACGCACACGCATCTCCCGTGTGTTTTCCCTGGGCATTGCTCGAGTAAGCCCGTACTTTACCCTCCTTCATCTCTACATAATACTGCTTCCTCTCCTGCTCCCTCTACTCCTCCTATCTCGGCTCTCCGATGCATTCTCCCCCTCTCCTCCCTTGCTCTCTCTTCTTGGTTTTTATCCACAAGCCAGCTCCAACACCATACCAATACTGACATCCAACAGGTCAACAAAGGCGCCTTGGGCGGTATTTTCATCATGAAGGAGGGCAAACAGGTAAAAGTCCTCGCTGCTTTCACTCTGCGCGCGCTGACACCCACCAGGTCCAGACGGAGCTGTCCTCCCTTGAAATAATCTCCCACTATGTCTTGAAAAGGCATTTGAGTCCCGAAGGCGACATTCGCCTGAAATCGTGGCAAACCCTTCCAGAGATCCCCGAATCAAAGGAACTGATGGCTTCCGATCCTCCTTCTTTGCACCCAGGAACCTTGGACGGTGAAGCGCTGAACAAGGATGATTATCTCGAAGCGCAGTACCGAATGTGCCGTTGCGAGGGTACAGAACTCCTGCGGCGTGCCGTGAACGATTTCAAGAACTCCCCTTCCATGAGGGAAGACTCGGACTTCTATATTTACACTCAGGTTCGTCCAACTACCCTCTCTGGCATCTGACACTCTAACTCATTGTTACAAGGTCCACGTGCAAGGCTACATGTTTGCTCGGTCTGGGCCAGCTTGCAGAATTTCATTCTCAACCGAACGTTCTCCCGCAACGGTCGTCTGGGGCCAGTGCGGACGCCTCACAGCTGGGACACTTGTCGTCCTCTCACCCAGATGTGACAATTTCAAGTCCCAGTGCTATGTGGCCATCGTTGCCTCCAGATATATCGTCGGGGGCCTGGAGCCCAACCCGGATGACGGGGAGGATGAGAATACACCTCCACGAATCGAAATATATTGGTCCAACTGTCAGGACGCAATCCTCGATCCCTCTATGGAACTGGTCATGCTTGAGGCGAAAGGTGGTTATTTCGAGAATGTCCGCCACGCAATGGTTGGACTCCAACATGCCGCACTGTTTGAGTAGGTTTCTCCTTGCCCCTTTGCGTGGAAGCAGGCTGACCACGTCTTCTCCCAGATCCAAGTTCGACAAGTATACCATTGGTGGGCATACCAGGGACCCCAAGGCTGCCTACGTTCAGGAGGCTCCTGGTCAAGTTGCCCAAGTCCCGGGTAGCGCCAAGTTGTTTGATCAATCGCAAGTTGATGCGTTCAAGCGCATGACTTCTCGTGAGCTGGCCATCGTGCAAGGACCCCCTGGCACCGGCAAGACTTTCACATCCATCGTTGCTCTCGAGAGTCATGTTCGTACGCTTCAGGCAATTTATGGAAAGAACAAGCCATTCCCCCCAGTCTTGGTTGCTGCCCAGACCAACCATGCCCTCGATCAGCTCCTCAGTCGATGTACTGACTTTGGCGGCGTCATTTGCCGTCTTGGTGGTCGCACTGAGGATAAAGGGATCGAGGCTCGCACTTTGTTCAACATCAGAAAGCGTTCCAGTCTTGCCCGTGGGCGCATGATGGGGGAAGGCACCCGAAAGATGATACTCAAACAGATTGACCACACCTTGTCCACCTGTTTCCCATCCCACTTGATCTCTGCTGAGGAGTTCTATCAAGAAGGCCTTATCACTAAGGAACAGCTCGACTCCCTTGACGACGACGAGTGGGAATCTGCAGCCTTGGTGAATGAGAACAACGGAGACGTCTCTGCCAGCTCCATGGTGCAGTGGCTTGATGGATACATCGAATCAGACCAGACTTATGTGTACCGCCCTCCTAGCGGCCAAACTGCACCTCCGGTTTTGGAGGATGAGCTCGATGGAGCCGAAGGCCGGGAGGACGACGACAAGGAACGGCTTCAAGGCGAATTCTTTTCAACCCAGTTCTATGTCACTGGCACTGTCCCAGGCGCCGACTCAAGAGACGCTGCTTGGTACCACAGGGCTTCAAAGCTCCTGACCATGCATAAAAACTTGTACAACATCAAGCCAGCGCAACGCGGCATGGTCTACCGATATCTTCGAAAGCGACTAGTTGACAAGGTGGCCGAGAAGTTTCCCACGTTTCTCAGGGAGTACAAGTCAGCGTGCGACGAAATCAAGATCGGAACCTGGGAGAGGAGTGCCAAGATCCTTAGCCACGAGCGCATCGAGATTCTGGGTTGCACGACGACCGGACTGACCAAGTACAATGGGCTGATCGCTGCGTTGAAGCCTCGCATCTTGATGATTGAAGAGGCGGCCGAGACCAGAGAAGCAAACATCACGTCGGCTCTGTATCCTTCTCTGGATCAGGTGGTACTTGTGGGGGATCACCAACAACTGGTTCCGCACGTCGATGTTCGCGAACTGGGTCAAGAACCGTACAACATGCACATTTCCCTGTTTGAGCGATTGGTTCAGCTGGGTATTCCATACTCGATGCTACGCGTGCAGCGCCGGATGATTCCCGACATTCGAGAAGTGGTCAATGCCTTCTATCCAGACCTGGAGGATCACCCCTCTGTCAGCGATCGCTCTGTTCGACCACCAGTCCCAGGTATGGGTGGGCGAAATCTGTTCTGGTTTGATCATAAGTGGGCTGAGGCACAGAAGGTTGACGACTTCTCCTTTTCGAACCCCAACGAGGCCAAGATGATGGTTCGGTTCGTGAGGTACCTGGTGCTGAACGACATGCCGCCGTCGGCCATCACCCTCTTGACGTACTACAAGGGTCAAGTTGCCCTTCTTCTCGAAATGCTCCGACGAGACCCGGTCCTCTCCAACCTCAATCCCACCAGGAACTGGTCCGTCCGAACAGTTGACGGGTTCCAAGGTGAAGAAAACGAGGTCATTCTTCTTTCTCTGGTCCGAAGTGTCCGAGCCGGTTTCGTTGAGAATGAAAACCGAGCGGTGGTTGCGACGAGTCGAGCAAGGTGCGGCATGTACATCTTTGGCAACTCCAAGACTCTTCTGCGGAGCACTGGGAGGAGCGCCCAGACCTGGTCCCAGGTGTATAATGTCTTTGTTCGGAAGGGTTGCATCGATGTGGCTCTCCCGGTAACTTGCAAGAAGCATGGTCGAGTGACTAGGATCGGAGATCTCGAGACATGGGATACCATTCCTGGAGGCGGCTGCAGCCAGATGTGCGATGAGAAATGCCCTAACGGCCATGCCTGTTGGACGACCTGTCACCCATCTGACCAAGCCCTTCTCAGGTGCGGGCATGCCTGTGGGAAGGTCCTCTCATGCGGTCACGGATGTGGTTCTCTTTGCGGGGAACCTTGCGAATGCCCTCACCGATGCACCAAGCCTCCAACAGTCTTGTTGCCTCTGAGACGCAAGCCTTCGCCAGTTTCATCACAGACTCGAGGAACCGGTAAGAACGGTCGAGGTGGAAGGCCAGGAAACGGCAATGGCGCTTCACGAGGCGGCAAGAACTTGGGAAACAGGGGTGGCAGAGGCGAGAAAGCCCAACGAGGAGGCCATGCTCAGAACATGGCATTGCCTAGCAGAGAGGCTGTTCACGCTGGCAGAAAGCGAGGGCCTGAATCCAACCCTATCAACCACCAAGAGCCGACCAGCGAAGATATGATGGAGATGGGCTACTATGCCCACATGTCGCAACCCGGGCCGAGCAAGATGAAGATTGTGGACAGCCAGGTCAGCCTACCAAAGCCGCTGGATGGCCTCAAGACCCCCTTTGAAAGCGGTGCGATCTCATTGACTGAAGACTCGTTGTCGGACAAGTGGAGCCCGGAAAAGGTGCTGCGTCAGGATGCCATACTCCGAGAGGACATGAAGCGACAGGAGCAGATGAGCCCGTGCCCGATGGAGGTGCAGGTGTCATATCGCCAGACAACTATGGCGACTGATGGCACTCGAGTGCGTGGGCCTCCATCACACACCAAGTACACGATCCCAGCCCCCTCGCCGAGACGAGGTGCTGAAGTAGCTCACAGCGAGGTTAGTACCGGTGCTACTAAACTGCCAAGCAGGAAGCACATGGCGCTTGATGCGGCGGCGGGGTTCACGGGTATGACAGAGCATGTTGATTCAAGCCCGACTGAGTCGCGGGATGTTCAGAGTGAAGTTGGGGGGTTGATTGACGACGGAGAAGTTGACTTGATCAGTTTTGAGTGATGACGGCGGTGGGTAGAGGACAATGGTCGAGACAGATGAGTGAGGAGGTAGTCTGTAACAAGCTTGAAGCTTGTTTGATGAGCAAGTCTATGGTAAGAAGGGATTAGAGTAGATGTTGACTGTTGTATGTAATAACTGTATATGAAGGATTGCACATACTTTGACTGTGTCTTGGTGATGTTCTGTACTTCGGACTGAAATTGAGGTCAAGTTTGGGAACAGTCATTCGAGAGAGATTGATTCAGGACAGGTATTCATTACAAGATTGTTTTGTCTAACCAAAATACTTAACGGTATATATCTACCTACTCCAAGCTGGTTGCCAGCCTACCCAACTCCAACGCCAGAGAACAACCCCATGGTGATAGAGGCCAATACCAACCAGGCCCTCCTCACCCGCTCGTAACGCTAATCTCGTATCCAATCAAGACCTCTGTGCTAGTGCCCTCCCAGCCCCTGGTGCCGGCAGTGCTGAGCATGAAGCGACTTGTGGGGTCGATGTAGAGGCTGGAGATGACGCCTGCTCGCGGGGGACCTGGGATGATGAGGAAGGGTACAGTGGAATGCTTGAAGGCACGGGACTCTCGGAGGTCATAGAGACGGAGAATGTCGTGGGAGGCGCTGGGGATTGTTAGCTGCTGCTGCAAACAAGATCAGATAGTACATGTACTCACCACACTAGATGCCTCCCGTTCAACATGGGTCTCACGGCACTGACTGCGCCGCTGCCCGCGGGGAACTTGAGGGAACGCTCGGGTTCCCATCCCCTCCTGGCCTTGTGGATGTCGTACTCCTCGACGGTGCCGTTCCTCCGGCCGGCGTAGATGATGTTGCCGTTGGGGCTCCAGCAAGTACCCATGCACCAGGGGGGCACGCCGGTGCGGGTGCCGATGCGGGCTACGGGATCCGGCTGTCGCTTGTCCCAGACGCGGAGGGGACCATCGATGGCGGCCGAGACGAAGGTAGTGGAAGAAGTCTGCGTGGGGTCGTGCTGTGTCGGGGCGTGGTTGGATGTGTAGAGCATTGGTGGTGACTGGGAGCGCTTGAGAGCGACCACTTCGGCGCTGGCTTGTTGCTGATCTTCTTGGCTCGCGACGACTGGTTCCGTCGTTTGTGTCGGAGCGACATCCACGTCCATGGCGTCTCCCGTCTGTTGAGTAGCTGGTGGCTGTGTCTCGGGTTCCTTGGCCGCCTCGAGGCTCGCCATGTCTGCTGAATGATCCATGGCGCTATCATGGCCGTGTCCGGGCATCATCTCCATAGAGGCAGCGCCAAACTCGTCGTCGTCATTACCAAACGGCTGGTCCCCCTTTGTCTCGCCGAAGAGACTGCCTGCATCGCTGCCACCAAACAGGCTATCGTGGGCGGGAGACGCCTGGCCCTCGTCGGCGCCGTTCTCGGCACTAGGCTCGTCGACGCCATCGTTGGTGAGGCCGTTTGTAAAGTTGCTGCTGGCGGTCGGGGCGCCGTTGTTGGTCGTCATGGTGGTTGAGGGCATTGGCTCGTCGGCCTCTTCAGGTATGGGAGCGGCGTTGGCGGGGCGTAGCTCGATGGCCGAGATTTGACCAGAATTGCCGTCGAAGCTTCTGGTGGTCTGGCCCGTGTTGAGGTCCCAGTCAAAGATGTTCTTGTCCCAGCCGCCGCTTATCACGCTCTTCTCGTCCTGGGCCAGAGTCAAGACGCTCACGGCGTTGCTGTGCTGCTGCAGACAGTGGATGCGCTTGCCCTCATCGTGACGCACGCTCTGCAAGTTGATGCCTCCGGACTCGAGGCCCGAGAGCAGCCAGAGAGCCTCGGCGTTGACGGCGAGGGAGTAGACTGGGGATAGGACATGCTCCTGGTCGCCCCTCCCTGGGGGCGAAGGCTCCTCGTTCTCCCAGTACGACATGAGGATGCCGGCCTTTGTGACGCTGTCGACAAAGGGGTGCCTCTGGGCGACCGTCAAGGCCAGCTTCCCGTTGATGGTGTTGGGCCCGTCGTACTTGCGTATGTAGCCGTCAGAGCCGCCCGTGATCCAGTACCTCAGGTCCGGGGTGATGGCCATGGCGTTGACGCTGGTGGACTGGGGCGCGGCCATGGTCGGGACGATGTCGTAGAGCTTGGCGTTGATGACCTCGGGTCGCGGTGTAGGCCATTTTGTGTAGAACTTGGGGGCTGGTGTAGCTGACTTTTGCCGTGATTCCGTCCCGCTCGTCTCCGTCTTGATCTTGTCGTCGACGACAGGCTGGTCGTTGGAGTCTGTGGCCGGGGCCTGACTATCCTGAGCGTCTCCCTCCGCATCACCCTCTGCATCATCCCCATTATCGTCATCATCGTCGTCGTCATTATTATCGTCGTCGTTGTTATCGTCATCGTCGCCCTCGGCGTCCTGATCGCCGTTGTCATCGACATCCTCCATGGCCTCGTCCGCATCGTTTTCCTGGTCGGGGCGGTCGTTGTCGTGCTCTGACGCCGAGCTCGCCGATAAGCGATCGTCGTCGAGGGTGCTCATTGTGTCTAATACGAGGCGTGAGCATCAACAGGAGGGGCAAGGCTGCCGATTGCGGGGGAGATGGTCCAGATTGAAGTTCAAAGTTGAGGCTCGGTCGCGTCGCGTCGCGGTTGGTGCTTCCTTCTTTAGGTAGGTGGGCTATGACATCAATTCAAGAGAGCTTAGACTTCATGCCCCAACAGGTTCAATTATTCCATTCAATTGTATCGTGTCAATTTATTCAGGACAATAACTAGAGTTTAAGGGAAAGGAGACTTTTTCAACCGTCCTGTTGGGTAGGTAGCACGTGGGTAATTACTGTAGGTAGGAGAGGCTCGGTTCGTAGGCTCTTGCCAATGGAAGGTTGTAAGACAGGGGGCAATCACGTGGGGTAGAGCAGTCATTGTCTAGGTAGGTACGTGCCTTCAAATATCCCAACTTAAACATCTTGGTCACTTTTATTGCACATATTTATCAACTTTAATAACAAGGAAAAGATTCGTATTATCTATCAGTTAGGGAAATACTAACATGCAGGTATCTATCTCAACTGCAGGTGTCTCAACTCGCTCAGTGTCTATCAGGAGGTATCAGACTCCTCCCCTGGACTTTGTACAAGTTGCGTCTATCAAGCCGCGCCAACATGCAGCAATCCTCTCTCTCGCAACTCCTTTACCCTCAATCTCTCAAGATCGACGGCTTCCGGAGTTTTTCGAGCTCTCGGGGCGTCTAGTGCTCCCTCCCTCGGATCGCCTCACACTCCCAGATCCCACTCGGGAACTAGGCGCAATCTTGCCCCTCCGGTACAGGCCCTCGTCCTCCGGGGGCATCCCCCTAACGCTAATGCTCTCGCCGGGCCCGACTTCATCGAAAATGCCAGAGCGAGGGCCAGGCCAGATGGTCGAGGTCGAGACCTGGGTGTCGGCGGACGGCGAGGGGGCGCGGGAGGAGTCCTCGGGGGTGTCGTCTACTTCGTTGAACCACTGGCGTATTCTCTGCCGGTCTGATGGCATGCTCGGAGGGCTAGGTTCAGCAGCTGCTGGCGGTGATGGTCTGCCAGCGTTGGAAATAGGCGGGTAATACCCAAAAGAGTTTGTTTTTGGGGCTCTATATCTTGTTCGGCCTCTGGACCTAGCTCGCGAGCCGGTCCGTGATGGTTGAGCGGTGCTCCGAGAAGACCCTACGCCGCTGTCTCTCTCCGTCTTCTCATCCTCCGGAGTCAGCACGAGCTCGCCCGCAAAGTACTGCCCAGGCTTCCGCTGGATGTCCCGGTACAGCTGGTCAGTCGCAGGGTCCTGGCTCGACTCGCGAACGTGACTGGAATGTCGGGAGTGGCGAGAAGTTCGAGAGGGGGGTCTTGTTGAACGCGCCTGATCCCGGAGGCTCAAACGGTCCATCTGCGTGACAACTCCGGAGTCGTCGCCATCATTTTGAGATGGAGCTCGCGATCGTCTCGATCCAATCTGCTGGCTGTCAGCGCTCCAGGTTCCTGCACGCTGCTCGGTTCGACGTGGCTCATATCCCGAGTCACTGCCACCACCCCCCTCGTTGTCCCAAGTCCAGTCACTCCTGGACTCACGAGATATCTCGCTCCTGGACTTACGGGAGTGCTCAATCATGGTCTGACGGCGTTGCTCGTTTCTAGTAACCCGTCCACGTCGCGAGCCCTCCTCCAAGCGGCGGGTAACGTGCCTGCGAAGCACAGGCGGGGCTGCCGCAAGCATAATGTTCATGCCGATGCGGACGCCAAGAGGCAGATCCTTGGTCAACTTCTTCGTCTTGTCGTCAGGCATGGTCATCAACTTTGCTGTGTGTAAAAAGCTTGTTGCTTGAGTATAGCCGCACTGTCTCGAGTCTGCTGATGCAATTGTGATAAATATAGCCATCCGCAGCCAAGACTTGCTTGATATACATTCCCCAAGAAGGATCAATTGTCAAGTCCTTGGTCTTTGTCGTCTTGTTCAACTAGGCGGAAGTCTTAATGTTCGTAGCTGTCGTCCTGGCTGTTCACCCGAACCAAGACAAAGACTACCGGGAATTAATCGACAGCACTCCCATTGTCATAGCCCTTTCACTCTTGCGCGCACGCACAAGGGTCTAGACGGAGGGTTCTTCACTGTATTGTCCTCTGTGCGATAGGTTGTCAAGGCATCTGTTCCCAAACACAAGGCGGGAACACCCAGCCAGTCATCGTACACAATCTCGAACAGCCTTGCAGGGCGAGTTGCAAACTTGAGGCCAGATTGTCCGTATTCACTTCTGGTTCAAGGCTGTCTCCTTTGTTCAGTCCCTCCGTTGAAGTCTATGGCGATGGTGACTGGCTTCCATAGCCCTAGGATCAAGTTAAGCTTTGAGCCAAGCACAGAAACGAGTATTCACATACCAGTCTCCAGTTACTACTATACTTGCTGTTCAGCCTAAACACAACAAAGTTGTCACTGCCCCAGTTTAATAGTCAACTCCCAAAGCATAACCTTGAATCTTGGCATGCTCAACTCGCATTGGCTGCCGTGTCTTGCACATACTGCATAGTCTAGGAGTGTTCGTCTCGACTGCAAGACTACCTATGCACGTCCAAGACATACATCTCCCTCCACCGCTCATCTCAATCTCAGACTCAGCCTCAGCGTCACCCGTCAACGCACATACATACATACTACATACATACATACATACATACACGACATACAGACGCCATGCAAGCCCGGCATGCGTCCAGAGCCCCTGCCTGGCTTGTCTGAGACAAGCTTCATTCCTGCCAGCGCGAGCCCCTTGCATTCAAGGTCAACGCCCTCTCACATAGATAAAAAGCCACATACCGGCACACAGCAATGCAATTTTCTCAAAAACTTCATTCAAAATCACCCCGTCCGGGTTTTTCTATTCCTTTCCATGTGCTATATATCTTACAGCGAACCACTGGCTGGCTATTCACCATTGCCGCAGTTCGTGCATCAACCTCCTCCGCCTCCATGTATTCACATCCTCCCTCCGCTGTCTTCTCTCGCCCTCTCAGTTCTTCTTCTCGTCCGTCAAGACATTCAAGGAAATCAGTAAACACGACACGACACAATGCCTCCAACTCCATTTTTTGAATCCAGGACATAAGAAGCCCCATACATTCCATTTCCAGCACCTGCCATGACAAGGTGACAAACAAAACCACAGATGCCCTCACCTGTCGTCTCGATGAAGGGGTATTATCATTATCTACTAAGGAAATAAAGGAAATGCTCGCACAAGGACAAGTCGAGTCGGTCCAAGGTGGTCGGTTCGGTTCAGTTCGATTCAAGGAAACGTGGGAGACCCAAAGTTGGGTGGGTGGGATACGCGACCCTTGCTCACAAGGGGAAAACAAATGGCTCGGCAATGTCCACAAACTCAAAAAGAATGGCGAGCTCAGACTAAGCTCATGATGTGACACGAGGGTCACTAAAATATTGCACCATGCCCCAGTCGGCTGGTGCTCCGTTATGTTGCTGTTGCCCGGGTTGCTCCAGGATGATGCTCTCCCAGTCGTCAAATACCACGGGGGCCGGCGAGTACTCAAAGTCCATCATTGTTTCACCAGCTTCCTGACCCTGACTCTGAGGAGGTGGTGGCAGCTCGCGCTTGTCTAGTGGCGAAGACGCGGGTGGTGGCATCAGAGGCGAAGTCGAAGGTCCCATGGGTGAATGAGACGAAGAATCGGGCGATGGTCTCGGAGCGGGAGTGAACGGCTGGGATGGCACCATTATTGTGTTGCGGAAGGGAGCTGCAAACGAGGCCTGTTGAGGATCCGGCGAAGGCATCATCGACTGGTGGCCCGGGTGGCCCTGAGTAGGCAGTGTCATAAACGACATGCGAGGATCGTGAGGGAACGCCTGGGGTGCCAGGCTCGTATGCGAGTACTGAGGCGAGGGGATAGGCGCTGAGGTGAGGACAATATCGGCGAGGTCGTAAGCTACGCTGACGATCCACTGAGCCTCACCTTCGTCGCCAGAAAAGAACTCGAGAAGGTCCTGCAGCTGGCCGGGGCTCTCATTCTCCAGGAAGCCCTGGGCGCGACCCGTCTTGCTCGGGTGCCAGCTGAACTGGGGTCTTCGGCCGTTATACTCAGGTTGCTTGCTCACGACAAGTGCGTCCCAAGCTTCATGGATGAGAGGCTGGTGCAGGAGACCATAAACCACCCGAGAGTGCATCCAGTCGCCCTTGGTCATACCAGACTCGAAGTGGCGGGCGACGTGCTCAACATGGCGTTCGCGAGCCGGATGAAGAGCCGAACAGAAACCGCAAGCCCAGTACTTGCGCTTTCGAAGGAACTTGACCACCTTTTCGGCGTGGGGACACGTCTTGCAGCCGTGGCACTGCTTGTGGTGCTGGTTGAACGAGTTGGAACCCCAGAAGCTGCGGTTGCAACCAGGCTCGGGACAGGGGTACTTGCGCCAGCGCTCGTGGAACTCGTCCTCGTGGCGCTTCCAGTCGTACTTGCGCTTGAAGCTCGTTTCACACGAGGTACACCAGTAGATGTTGGTCTTTCCGGCGGTGCCGACTGGAGCACCAATGGCGCCAAGTGGTCCGCTGATCGGGTTGGACGGAGGGAGAGGTAGAGGCGCCTGGGATCGGGCGCAGTTGGATGCCGATGATTGCCAAGAAACCGATGACTGACCCGAGTTGGTGGACCAAATGGAAGCATGGCCGGAGGAGCCGGAGCTTGTCGAGGAGACGGAGATGCGAGGGCGATGGTTGTTATAGGGGGCCTGAGGTGGCATAAAGATGGCTGCATCATTATCTTGATTAGCAGGCCAGTCAGCAAGTGCACAGGAGCAAGGCGGTAGACGGCAGCTGCGGTCAGGTGAGCATGACATACAAGGGACCTCCTCGGTGACAGTTTCGTGCTTGATCTCAGCGGATGGGGTAGTGGCAGTCGATGAGTTAGTGGTGGGAGTGGTCGTCACCGTCGGGACATTCGGGACAATAGGAGGTGGAGGAGGGCATCGGAGCGGCGGAGGAGGAGCGAGCGAAGCAGCGTTGGGATTCGGGTTAGGTTGTTGAGGCTGGCTAAAGGCGGGAGGAGCCTGCTGCTGAGGTTGAGAAGGCATCGAGGGCATCTGCATGGCGTTCAAGCTCATGGAGAGCGACTGGCTTTCGTCGACCCATTGATGAAGGAGATCCTTGGACAGGCCCGAGTCGATCAGGACCTGGAGGTTCTTCCTTGCCTCGGCCAGGACATCTTGAGGAGTGGCGTCATGATGCTGCTGCTGGTGAGACGGCGAGGGGCTCGGCTGCTGTGACATGATGTGCTGTTGTTGTTGGTATTGCTGCTGAAGCTCGAGTTGTTGCTGAGGGCTCTGGCTCTGGCGCTGGTTCTGGCTCGGATCCATGGGCAGCCCGCTCACATGGAGTTGACGGAATCGACTGCAGCGTAAATCGACAACGAGTACGGGGTAATTTATCGGCTATGCGAGCTTTGCTTTTCGAGCGAGTTAAAAATGGTGGTGTTTCCTTAAATGCGTGATGGTCGTTTAAAGCGAACGTGTTGTAGTGGCGAGCTGATTATACCGAATGGCACAACAGGACCGAGAGTCGATTCCTTTTCTGGGAGGGTGATTTCGGAAACGAGCGAAAAACGAGAGACAAGAGCGAGAGTGAGTTTTCAAAGTCTCGAGGACCCGATTGTTGAGCGAGAGTGTGGAATAGAAAAATAACAAGAAAAAGAAAGAAACGAAAAAAAGAAACAGACGGTGATGCTTTGGCTTTGGAGTTGTGGAAGGGAAGAACGAAACGGGGGGGGAGAGGACGGGAGGAGGGAATGAATGGATTGGGGG
>JABFEX010000723.1:0-17667 GCA_013623515.1 Fusarium illudens | reverse complement strand
CCAGTCCCCTAACTCAGTGGAGGTTGAGCCCGGCTGCTCGTTCCGCAAAGCCCCCAATCCCAGCTGAGGCTCAGTGGCCCTGGCCCTCCGCGCGACTGCCTCCACCGAATTTCCATCTCCGCCAACCTGCGCCTGCGACATCATCAACATCGAGCTGGCCGACGAAGCCACATCATCATCAAAGCCATTCCCTCATGCCGATACTACGTCGACCAGCCCTTCAGGCATAGCCTCTCTCTTCTTCAGTATCGGATCCAAAATAGTCACGGCGATCGAGCGACTCCAGCTCTCCGTGGCGCCATCCCCGAGCTGCTCGGCCCAACACTCTCGCTCGTTGAGATGGAGTCCGGGGAGTCGGCTGCTCCAACAACCATCCTTTTCACGACGATATTTAGAGGATCTCTGCGTTAGCCCACCGGTCGCAATCGTTCAACCAGACCGTATTCGAGCCTCGAGACGAATCGACTTGCGCCTCGTCGCGGTACGCTGTCGTACCTTGAGTCGCACTTCACTGCTTGCGACTTCGGGGCGGCGAGCAAGTTGCCGAGATGGAGACCAGCGAATATGAAACGAATACCCTGTCGATTGTAAGTTTTGGATGCTCTGGAGCTTGTGGCTTGCTGACTGTGGTGTATGGTAGAATAATATCGCGTCCATTGCCTTTCGCATCTACGAACCGTCCTCGGACCAATCCCAGAGCTTCCAATCTTCCGCTCTCGAGATCGAGAGCACACTTCGTGACCAAGGACGACTCGTTTCATACGATACCAATCGACCGGGAATATGGGTTTTTCAAATCGTGAGCAAAGATGGCGCAACCGATGCCGTCAGCCTTGTCCCAGGCGCCACACTCGAAGTTTGCGGATACACACTTGGAATGGTGGAGGAGGGCACACTCGAGCCCATGGCTTTGCAAAAGAGCCGCATCCCAGGAAACACGACCCAAAATTCTGCGGCGAACCCCTCGGCCAGCTCTGCCATGGATCCATCTCAGCGCAACTCGATGCTCTCCCCAACGCAAGCGATGGGCGGCACCTTGCAAGAAGGAGACTCGCAGCTATCGGCTCAACCCACTGAACCCAGGGCGGCGCAGCCTGTACCAAAGACTATCTACGAGAACTTCATCGTTGCAATTCTTTTTTCAGTATCATTCGCGTTCTGCAGTCGATCGATGGCCGTTCCGCTCAACTATCGAACCGTATTGATCCCCCCGTCGCCAGGAGACACGAGTGAGCAAGACAGGGGCTCTCTGCCAAGCGATCCGGTTATTGGGACATTCAAGACTTATCTCACGACTACCGGCTCTCTCATCATCAGCCTGCATTTTTTCTACTGCAGAAGCCTGGCATCAGTGGAAGACGTTGTCTCTGCAGATCCGATTTCGCCGGGCAGCCCGATCCTTGCTGCCCCCTATGGAGTTTTGGCGACGAAACAGAGCTCAAGTAACGGTGATCACGCCTCGGCGGCTGACCATAGCTTATCTCAAACGCCAAACACGCAAGCCTTGACCATCAGGACTGTTCCGGATGCTCACGACTCTCTCTGGAAGCATTCATGCCTCAGAGCCCTCGAGCATTGTGGACTCAACCCTTCCAACTTCAAAGCAGGCACCTGGATTAATCTGCTGGTTTCGAAGCCAGCTTCCCCGGAAACGGAAAATGACCCGAAGCGGTCACGCGCAACAGTGCCTTGGCCAGGGGCCCTCTGCTTCCGAAAAAAGCCGTTGGAGGTTTCGACTACTTGCCGGATAGGGGATACTATGCTGAGTGGCCATGAGGAATGTCATGACCCCTTGGGAAACGCTCGAGGATGGTTCAGCGCCACGTTGGAAAGGGAGGAGAAGGTCTCAAAACGAAAAGCAGAGCGAGTGCTTGCCATCCCGAAGGAAGTCAACAACAATGATGTCCAGCCTCAAAGAATCAACGGGCAGTCTCCCTTGACACTCCGACGACCCAGCACTGCGGCTGCCGGTGTTATGTACCCGACACCTCCTGATGCAATTCAACAGCATCTCGGCGTGACACCTTCTATAGACGGGACAATATCAAGTCCGGGCAACCCGCCCCCGACTGCTGCTGCGGTTGACATTGATACCGCAATGCCAACCGTGACTCCGATGGCCGACACTGATAACGACGGGTGGGATGGTCATCATGAGGCGAAGAGGGATCGAAGCGACAGCAACCTCCTGGGCGAGCCTGAGAGCATCCTGAGCGACATTGGCGAAGACGTTTTTGGCGACCATAACATTACGGAGGACGACTTTAACTTTTTCGATCAGCCTGATGGCAACGACCTGGATATCACCATGGGAGATTTACAGCCAAACCCTATTCCGCCACCGCCTCAGACTCTACCCCCCGTGGTCGTCAAGCAGCCGGAGCCTCAAAAGGCCGTCGGGGATCACGTTGGACCTAAACCGAGACCTGAGGTCGACGACTCCGTCTTTGCCAAGCCCGAACTGAAGCACGCTCGAAGTTCGCTCAACGATGAACTC
This sequence comes from Fusarium illudens, assembly GCA_013623515.1. Classification (NCBI taxonomy): domain Eukaryota; kingdom Fungi; phylum Ascomycota; class Sordariomycetes; order Hypocreales; family Nectriaceae; genus Fusarium; species Fusarium illudens. The sequence goes on along the minus strand of JABFEX010000723.1, from coordinate 15,170 downwards.
CATCATCGTGCCAAACCCGAGCGGCCCAGCTCTGCCAAACGAGGATCAAGCCCTTTCGACCCAGCAACTGTGTTCAAGCGCGTTCGGGCGTCGTTAATCAGCCCTGTGCCTGATTCTCGCGATGTTCCCCAGAATGCTCGCCGGAAGAGTAGTATCTTCGACAAGGTCGAGTTTGATCCAAAGCTCCCTTTGATTAATAAGAAATACGAGCAAGGCGGCACCTTTGACTTTTCAAGGGATCAGGAGGCAGAGAAGTTGAAGCGTGACTCCAACACCCTTTCGGATGCCGAGTACCTGGAGCGGCATGGAAAGTTCAAGCCGAACTTGAAGAAGCTGCCGCTTCCTGCCAGCTCTTTCATCAAGAGTTTTACAGGGGTGGAAGCCTCCACCAACCAGCCAAGCCCTGCGAGAATAAACGGGAACATGTCAGCTTCCGAAGACAGTGATCTCGAGTCCGATCAAGGCGACTCGAGCTCCATGTCAGGAGGCCCTACTTCACCGCTCAAGTCAAGCGTGAAACGGGCGGTTGTTGACGACGATGTCCTATCCCAGGCCACGTCGACGAAAGAGGCGGAGCCGAGCGAGGAGGGTGCCGAAGAGCAGCTTGCGATAGAGTTGCCAAGACTGTCGAGACCTGAATCCCCTGAGTTGTTGCTCTCTCGATTCTTCTCAGACCCAGAGCCTCTCAATGTTGATGTCGGACTCTCGAATCAGGACTTTGTTGAGATTGCACAAATCATCACGGAGCAGGCGGCCACTGGACGTCTAGAGATTGGCATTGACCACAAAGTCGACGCAACGACAGCGCTGGCAACAATAAGAGGGCACGAAGCCAACATTGCTCGCACCTCCCTCCAGCTTCTCCACAGCGTGGTTCCCTCCAGTCTAGGGAGCGCATCGCCAGTTCGATTGAAGGGACTCCTCGACATCCCAGACCTTCCGCTTGTAGGGCAGCCAAACCGGCTCCAGCCTCGACCGACTCCAGGCAGAGATCCTAACCCGGAGCAAATGCGGCCCAACAACTTGTATCAGATTCCTGTACCCCACTTGGAGGTCCGTAGGTCAGAGACGAAGCTATCTGTACTTCCTTCGTCAGTTTCGTTCTGGGAAAGTCTTGGACTGGCACCCTCATGGGGCTCCAAAGACATTACCTCGCTCTGCATCTTTCCGGGCTGGAAGGGCATGGCAGATCATGTGGGGACCTTTCTGGGCCGCCTAAAGAGCGTGTACGAATCCCTGAAGCTGGGCACTTTCAACAAGCTGGTGCTGTCCGGGGAGTTGAAGGATGGCGTCCTGCCGTACGAGGTTGATAGGATCTCGACCTCTCCCGATGCCACCGTGACGGGCCATGGTTCTGCCCTTGTCGAGAGCATGGAGGCGCTTCGAAGTTCCTTGTCGGAGTGGAAGTCCAAGCATAAGAATCTGGTGATCTACTTTGTCTACTCACCCGACAACCCGGCCTCCATCATCGAAGCGTGCACAGCCTTCTACCGCTGCTTTGACGGGTACAGTGATCTGCTGGCAACCCGTCGGGAGGCTCCTCAGAATGAGTTGGTGTTGCAACTTGTGTCCTCGGACCTGATATCATCCACGACGTCCCTCGTCGTCCCCAGCCCCGCGGAAATGATTAAACTCTGCATGGAAACATACGATCGCTGCACTCTCTTTCTCGATGCTGAGTTTGGCGGCCCTGCACCCGCTCCAGCCATCATGCTGGAGCAGCCTCTGCCTCGCATCATCGATTTCAAGCTTGGAAGCACACCTTCTCAGTCTCTCATGCATGAGAACTCGTGTCTTCACGTTGGATATGCCGAGAGTCTCGACGGACGGTGGATTACAGCTGCATGGACCGACAACCGTGGACAACAGCAAGCCACCGCTTCTTACTCAGTTACCAGAACCAGGACTCCTGACCGATCCACGGCTCACCACAAAGCAGCCATCTTGGTTGAGATCTGGGCAACAACACTGGCTATGATGTCGATCTGGAAGGTCCACTGGCGAGTGATTGTCACCAAGTCCGGGCCCATGGACCAGAGAGAGGTTGAGTGGTGGCAGGCAGCTTCCACGCTGGATGACAAGTCCTCCTTCACCATGGTGTTGATGACGGTTGACACCAACCCATCACTTCAACTGATACCACCAACCGTCAAGATCCCCCACACAGCAACCTCGGCATTCTACTCGACACCCGTCTCGACACCTCAAGCCAATATCGTCTCGCCGGAACAAACCACGACACCAGCAACCCCGATGCGCGATACAAATGCCCCAGGTGCTACGCCTGGTGCTGAGAGTGCTGGCGAGGCGGATGGTGACTCGTTCCTGATCGATGCCACAGATCAGACCTGGGGTGCTATAGTCGGCCACAGACTGGGCAATTCCACCACTCTGCTCGAGGTTCGGCCAGCACTGGTGAGCGGCTACCTAATCAAACGAACTGGGACGAGGGTCGAAGACCCGCCGGTTGTAATGGAGGTCAACCTCGTGCATACGGAAGCCACGCCACGGGCTTACGAGCCCCTGCTGAGGGAGATGCTGTGCTACTTCAGGGGCCTGGGGACACTGGCCAGGGCGCGAGGCGTTGTGGACCGTGAGACGGATGTGCGGCCGTGGCACATTGCGGCGGCCGAGAAAGGCGTGCGAGCGCTGCATCTATTATTATGAATACAGATACAGGCATTGGGAGGCGTCACTCGATAGGTAGTAGGCGGCTGGGAGGGTCTGTTGGTGTTTTGGCGTTTTCTAGCTAACTAGTTCTGGTGCATACAATTGGATAGGTAACTCGTTATCATGCAAATAAACCTAGGTACCTTGCATATGTCATTTTCAGTCGAGTTTCTTGGTTGGCAATTCTCATGACGTGGGGTTGAGAAGGAATGAATCAATGATTGTACTCTCCTCGGCTTCGACTACCGTGTCCTCCTACTCCGTATTTCCCGACTTCCACTACCCAGCTGAGGACCGTATCATTATTATGTGAACAAGACGCGCCATAAAGAAAGAAGGAAATAAGAAACAAAAGCATTACCAAAGAGACCCCCAAAAACATCGCGCATAACTGTTGATGAGCCCGGCACACTTTCAACTGCCGTATCATCCTCCTTGGGTGACCGTATCGTCCGACCTAAACAACCTAGTCAAGGACCGTAACATCATAGCGTGGAAGAAGATCCCCCCGTGTGCAAGGAAATGAAGAAGAAGAAAACATTGCCAAACAAAAACCCAGAAACCTTGCGCATAACATAACTGTTGTTTGGCATGTCACCCTCTCGGAAAGAAAGGGTTTCCGCCGTATGAATTCGAGCGTTCTCTAGCCTCAAACAGATCGTGGAGACGAGATTCCAGCCCCTGCAGATGGCAGCATCTTGGGACGGCATAGTTAGTGGATCTCGTCAAAAGCTCCAGGAATTCCGTCTGGGCAAAGGCTCATCGGAGGAGGTATAAGAGCCGCTTGGCTCGAATTGTAACGTATTTGGGTGTGAAAGCTCAGCGTTAAAAGCTGTCCGCTTCCATCTGATATAGCCTCTGCCACAGTTCCCAGCCCATGATCAGCCCGGCATCGGTCCAGGAGGGTTGACGGAGCGGGTAAACGATGATCTCCTCCTCCTCCTCCTCCTCCTCCTCCTGTGGGCAGAAGAAGCCGTAGGCCTTGATGGCAACGGTGACATAGTGAGTGGGCGCTAGAAGTCCATCCTGGGTCCAGACCTGGGCGTAGCTTCCAGGGTGGAAGGGTTTAAAAAGACAGCCGGCTTCCTCGGCGGCGCTGACGGTGAGGTAGCTCCGCTGGTCCTTGAGGTTCCAGACAACGTTGACATATGTCCAGCGTTTGTTCGGTCCCTTGATCCTGGCAGACTGAGGCGGCTGAGGCGGCTGGCTGGTCGCATATGTGGTGTTCAGTGTCTGTGTAGAGGAGGGGTCCACGACGTGCTGGCCTTCAGTACTCCAAACCTGGGCCGATAGAGGGTTGGTATCGGTGAAAGCGTCAGTGGTCCCTAGGCCGGGATCGGAGGTGCCTTGAGTAAGATGATTCGGTTGATGGCCACAGCCATCTGTGTTGTTGGGATCCATGATATGGCCATGTGCATAATATCTGCCGATTTCAAGATCCTGGAAAGTCGTGTTGGGGTTGAAGGGACCGAAATCCGGGTGGGAGACCAGTGGCCCCCCCGCTGCACGAGGCTGAGATGCCTCGATCAGGGGGTTTTCAGCAAGGCTGAGGGACAAGGGGGTGGAGCTTGGGATGGTAGAGGACGGGTATGTATCGGGGTTCTGTGCGTGGTCTGCTGGCTGGGTGACCGAGACCTGAGAGGATGCAGGGCGGCTTCGCTTGAAATCTCCGTCGAGCTTTTTGGTGAGTTCTTTGCGATGAAGCAGCGTCTTGGATGGGCTCTCTTCGGCTGGGCGGGGATTTCTTCTCGATCTCCTCATCTCCTCCGTCGTCAGTCGGGTGGTTCAGTAGTTGGAGAAGGCCCAGAAGGACGGGAGTACACTGTTCTGCAAGACCAAGTGCTCGGTATCATTCCCAGCGAGCATCCCAAAAAGAAGCACGGGTCCTTGCCAGTAGACTATAAACGGGCGAGATTGGCTTCGATCTTTAGACACAAGCTGGGCGAACCTGCAAAAGAGGGGGGGAAGGAAGAGTAGAGTAATTGGACAGGGCTCGAGATTTATGACGGTCAAGTCCTTTCCCCTGGGTTTAAGAGCCTCATTTTGTACCCAGGTAAGTACGGAATAGGCAGCGTGCGTATGTAATTCCCAATATAAGAGGAGGATGCAGGGTGGACTAGACAGCCCGGGGGGGGGTCAGCAACAGTCCTCCTCAGCCGAGTCCGAGGGCTCTCTTTGGGGCTCTTTGCCATATAATTGCCAGCGCCGAGGGCACTTGCCATGAGCCTGGGGGTCTTTCAGCGTCCACGTGTGTGCTTTGCGCTTGTGAAAAGCAAAGTTCCAAGGCGTCGAGAGTCGCATGCTGCATATTGGCACCTCGAAAGGACACTGACACGTCAGGAAACGGTGAGTCTGGCACCTGTGATAGGTGAATAGCCCCCACAGGCTCTTTGTAAATTCCATTCAGTATGTCTGGCATATGACCCCATGACGTCGCGTTGCAGCCGGTGAGGCCTCTGGGAATTGCACATTGCAAAGCCGGCGTACCACACCTCGAGTCGAAATTACAATGGGAAAGTTGCCGGTCGAGGGAGAAGGATGACGTGGTCCAGTCAAGAATTGGCTCAATTGACAGTGGAAAAGGAAAGATCTGAGAGTGTGGTGATGGTCATTCGCAGCCGGGTCAGGAGGAAAGTGAGGCAAGTGTTGAGTGTGGATAGGTAGGTAGGTAGGAATGTGGCGGCAAGGGCCCCTGATGTAACAAAGCCATAAATCCAATCCAGCCCGTACTTCCTTCCCTCTTTCCACCTCCTTGTTGTTGCCATTGACGACCGACCTGAAAAAAGCTCGACATCTAGCTAGAAACCTATCTCCGGCACTCTCATCGAATCTCTATGCGCCTGGCCTCGCCCCATGGATGAAGCTCTGAGAGCAACGTGTCGCTTCCCGCCGCCTGCTTGACTGACTGACCGCCTCGATCACCTACCGACTCTGGTACGTCCTTTCGAGTTTGCTCAGCTCCAAAAGGAGGCAATAAATGTCGAGTTAATAACGCAAACACCAGCTTTAACCACAATGCCATGCCTCGAGAGGGAAATAGTCATCACGGATCTCTTGATTATATCCGCCGTCGCCAGCCCTTGCACGAAACAGAAACATGCATCTCTTCGCAAACCCATCACCTCAATCTATGCCACAGCCCTGTTTGGGAGCCAATGCGAAGGGGGTTATATCTCAATCAACTTTGTAGAGAAGGCCCTTGGATCTCAGGTTTCCAGCGGGAGTTCTGGCCCCTGTCCCACAGCCCGACTTACTTGGCATCTAGCCATTTTCAATCAGAGCACCGAGACGAGTCACCTACGAGTCGTGTCCGAGCTGGGCCACGATGTCGTCTTTGGGGTCGGGGCGGGCTGCGGCAGTTGGACGAAACCTCCAGTCAACCAGCAGCAGCCACCGTGCCACAACTCTTCTGGCCATGCCTTCCAGGAAGGATGGCTTAGGGTCGCTGATGTTGTCGAGGGTCTCGCAAGGCTGGAGGACTCAAAGCTCGACGAGAAGTTAGCAGACGCTTTGTTCGTCAAATCCTTTGCCGCAAGTTGCGGTATTGGGCTTGAGGGCGAAGCGTCTGTCGAGGCCTGCGCCGCCCTCCTGCGTCGGCGTATTCGAGGCATCAGGCACGGCGGCCGGCCAGCTGGTGGCAATCCTCCCCTTCTCTCCAGGACCGCAGCTGCAGACACAATGCCACGCTCTGAGGAGGTTGAGAGCTCAGTCAGCTCTGGGTTCGACGAGTGCGATCTGGGATACGAGGGGTCTGTAACGCCCAGCGAGATGATGTATGAAAGGAGGTTTCACCAGGTGCCTGATTTCTTACGCGACACCAGCCAGACCTGCACCGAAGATATTTCCAACGCGTCAATACAAGCCACTCAACCCACGCGAGGCTCTTCGCCGCAAGACTCCATTCACAGCTGGCAACTTGTTCAGAGTGCATCCCCAAAAGCGACGATAGACGATGATAGCCCTACGCAGGCCGGCCGAGCAGAAACAGAAGAACATGAGTGGTGTTCACCTGGCCAAAGCCAAATGGCCGACTTTGAGATGCATCCGGGCCATGCCGTGTGGGTGTGGGATAAGGATAGACAACGATGGCGCAGGCGAGGGCGAAGCGGACAGGAGGAAGCGGACTGGTTCCCCGAGTCTTTTGCATAGTTTCTGTTTTCCTTTGATAATCATTGATATCTGTGGATGGCAACAGGGCAGGCAACATGAAGGACAGAATGAGGAAGTTGTTATAAAAAAAAGGGGGGGGGTATAGTTTCCAGGGCCGTGTAATCGTGCTCGGATAGATGGATACCTAGTTGTGCGAGAAGCAAGCAACCCCAATTTTCTTCCAAGATTCGATAATACTACAACACTGCTAGAACATGCACATGATAGAAAACTTTACCTCTCGACCTAGCCCTACCTAGCCAATCTACTGCGTATTCTATCCTGGCGATGTTTGTGTTGGTTGAGACGGATGGTTGTCGCAGAAATCAACTAGGCAGGCAGCATGACATAAGCTCAGTAGACCCGCTTTTGACGCCTCTGTTTTTAGCAACATTATCGCCTCCCTCAGAACCACGCTCAGATAATAGGCTAGAGCAAGCAAACCCTGGCAAACCACATTTTGTGACTCACATATACCATAGAGTCAGCGTCACCCTTGTTGATTCTTTGAAGCCTGCGAGGCTGAATGGGTCTAGACCAGCTCGTCTAGGACTGACTGATGGTTGATAAAACCCAGCGTTGCCTCTGTCAGAAAACTTCATCCAACAACCAACCAACAAAAATGCTCTTTGCGCAACAGACCAAATCACAACCAAGATACGGATAAAAGAAGCCATGGAAACAAAGTCCCTGGCGAGCCTCCCAGATGATCTCATCCTCGACATTGTCGAATACCTCGACACAGCCCGCGACGTCGCCCACGTCGAGGCCCTGACCCGGCGCACCCGCGGCCTCATTCGCCGGGACGGATGGCGCACCTTTGTCAAGACCCGGTTCCCGTCGCTCGACGTGCCCGCCGCCGCCGGACCCGGCGCGTCGTGGGGTGCGGTCGCCGACCGCGCTACCTACCTGGACAAGTGCTGGGAGAAGCGCGGCTTCTGGATGAATGTGCTGCACGAGAAGAGGCAGCAGCCGGCGAGGTTTCAGCGGAGGGTTTCAGGGAGCCAGTCTGTGCTTTTCCACTCTGTACTCGATGCTCGGCTCTCGTCTTTCTCGGGGGAAGAGGTCGTCGCTGCGGGCGTGGGTGAGAACCTCTTGATACGGGTGAAGCCCGTGGACCAGCGACAGCCAGATGTCTGGCACCAGCTCCAGGGGCAGAGCCTCGACTACCGGGCTGGAACCGGTGATGTCACGGCAGTTTCGGTGATTGAAGACCAGGAGATGGCAGGTGTCGTGGTCGGGAGGGCCAACGGGGATATCCAGGTCCTCTCAGCCAAGGACGACTTCACGACTCCCCTGAAGAGCCTCAAACCAGCAGACGACGCCCTGCTGAACCATGCGTCTGATCCCATGCGGAAATCTCCAGGACAGTTGGCAGTGTCTTCTCTGCAGTGGCAGCCTCAAAGCAACCTCCTGGCGAGCGGCAGAGGCTCCGTCCTCACCCTCCACGACCTTGGCACAACCGAAACGAGCCCCGTGGCGTACCACGACTTTTCCCAAGGAGGCCCCGACAGCGACGAGGCGTCGCTCCTGCGCAGCGCCAAGTTCATGAGCAAGGATGTCTTGGCCTGCGCTCTGGGCGGAAGTCGGAATCCTCTCCGCTGGGGACAGCTGACGCCGACGGGGATACGGTTCAGCAACGCTGCCTGCAACACGAGGCCGCTTGATGACGCTGCTGCCCTGACAGAGGTAAGACTGGGTGAAAAGACGACGATCCGGGCTATAGAACCTGTCAGGGGTGGAGGCAACGAGAATCTCCTCTTGAGTGCGTGGGATGACGGGACATATAGGTGAGTGCTCACTCTGATATACCCCTTTTTTAGTCTAGGTGGTTTCTAACGGCTCGCCGCCAGGCTCTCGGATATCCGCACCCCCTCGGCCCAAGACGCCGTCTACCGGGACCGCTTCCAGCCCTACGAGGCCGGCAGCTCCCTCCTCGTCTACGGCACGGAGCGCTTCGTGGCCGGCAGCAACACTGCCCCGGACATCCGCCTCTTTGACTTTCGGTACCCCAAGCCGTACCACCACACCACGGCCCTCCCGTGCTCGGCCCAGTGGCCCTTTCCCAGCCAAAAGGACGACCACAAGATGTGGAGGCTGGGATGGGCGCCCGACTGCCAGCTGTGTCACCCGGGAGACGGGACAGCGTGTCCGTGGCATGGCTTGTCGAGGAGGGATTATTGGAGGCCTGATGCCACGGTGCATATCGGGAGTCCGACGTACGATAGGATTTACAGCCTGGCCAAGGCGTCGGATCTGTCCGATACCGTCTACTGCGGCCTCCGCGGCGCCATCCTCGAGATGAATCTGCACCTCTCCTCAGACACGGTCCGCGACGACGGCCCTCGCACGGCGCCAGCAGGATGGCGCATGGGACGACCAGGCGGCAAGATCTCCCTCATAGAAACGGGCGTGAGCCTCTGCCAGGCAAAGGAGTGGTCCCTCCTCAGCCGCGGCGTCCCAGAGCTCATCGTCCAGCGGCCGCAGCCCCAGGGGCAAGTGGGTTCGCCAGATCAGGCGAAATGGAGGCGGCATAGGCTGGACTCGGCGTTTCATAAACTACAGGATTTCAACCAAGCACAGGGATAGGTGGGGGATTCTCACGAAATAAAAGAAAGGGGGGGAGGGACTGATTTCACGGAATGGAGTTCTGGGCAAGGGGATTTGTGCATAACTTAGATTCTTAGATCAAAAGAGTTGCGGCAAACTCTATCGCGCGCTTATAGATGCGTCTATGTAAAAACAACAACGGGTCTAAAACCAAATCATACAGGATCATATCCTTCTAACTCTACCCTCTAAGCTCTATAGCTTCGACTCTGGCACAATCAGCGAGAGTCTCTCTTTAAGTGTCGACTCCGCCTCCTTCTCAATCCTCTTGACAAGCACATCGCAAGTAGGAATATCGTGAATCAACCCGATAACCTGCCCCGTGGTCCAAACCTATCAAATCTAGTTAGTAACTGTTCATGATATAAAAAGAACAGAGAAAACAACTTACTCCGTGCTCTGTGTCGCCGTTGACAAACACCTCCTTGCCTCGCTTCCCACTCACATACGGCGCAATCTCTGAAAACTCACCCGTCGCGCTCTCGCGCTCAATCTTGAGCGCATCCTCGGCGACCTTGTTCTTGTAGAGACGGCTCGTATTCTTCCACCGCCGCAGCAGCAGCGTCGTGTCCGTCTCTTGGGCGCGCACAATCTCCTCCTTGACCTTGATGTGGATGGGCGCCTCCTGCGTGCACATGAAGCGCGTGCCCATGTTGACGCCGCTCGCGCCGAGGCACAGCGCCGCGGCGAGCCCGTGACCGTCGGCGAAACCCCCGCTGGCGATGAAGGGCACCGTGAGGGTCTGCCGCGCCTTGCTCAGGAGGATAAAGTTTGTGATGTCGCTCTCGCCGACGTGGCCGGCGCACTCGAAGCCGTCGATGCTGAGGAAGTCGACGCCTAGGTTGACGGCGCTCTGCGCGTGGCGGATGGTGGTGCACTTGTGCAGGACGGTGACGCCGGCCTTTTTAAGCTGCGAGATGACGGGGCCCGGAGAGTTTCCCGCCGTCTCGACGATGCTTACGCCCTCGTCGATGATGGCCTGGGCGTAGGCGGCGTAGTCAGGGGGAACCATGGCGGGGAGGAGGGTGATGTTGACGCCAAAGGGCTTGCGCGTGAGGGTGCGGCAGCGGCGGATCTCGTCGCGGAGGGCGGCCGGCGTGGAAAAGATGAGGGCCGTGATGATGCCCAGGCCGCCGGCGTTGGACACGGCGGATGCGAGGTCGGCCGTGCCTACGTGCATCATGCCGCCCTGGACGATGGGCACTGCGACAGGTCGGTCAGTGGGATGTGCTCTACTTTATGGGATCGATACGGACCTCTAATGCCCAGTCGGCGGGTGAGTTCAGTCGCAAAAGGCATGATGGGTGTCTATAGATGACGTTGCAAGTCGAAGAAAAAAAAGACAGCAGCAGAAAGCATAGAAAAAGAAATCCAAAAAATCAATTCTATAATAATAGGCAGGAGCAGACGTACGATTAAAACCAAACAAGGAAGAAAACAGACCGAGGCTGATGTTTCTAAAAGACAACCGTTGCTCGTCAAGATGCCGAGGCACAATACAGCCAAGTCTCCGCTTATCACAACACGCGCCTTATCACTTGTCATGTTCGCCCTCCACTCTCGGCTCTTTTTTCTCCCCCCTCCCTCCGCTCCCCACACACTCACATGCTCCTCCTCCATCTTGCATCTTCTCCGTGCGTGCTCCTTTGTGGGGGGGGGGGGGAGATGGAGATGGAGATGGACCCCCGGCGCGTGCACGTACCAGCACCATTAACCGCGTCACATGATGGAGTTTAACAACACCTCACCGTCACAATATGCGCTTGGCCTAGGTACCAGGTAGTACTACGTAAGTATGGATCCGGAGAAATAGGAACGGACGACGGGATCAAACTGCGCCAACTAACATCACACAGCCTGTGTCACCTATACAAGTCTTGGAATAGACAAGACCATCCTTAGTCCCACTCACAGCGAGTATCATCAAGTCAAGCTTGAACAAATAAATATCAACTGGCCCTTGTTGGCTACCAGTTAACTACCCATCTCCTCCACAAAACACCATTGTAAATAAAATATGTGTCCAGCTTCATCATGCCAACTCGTCATCAAGGTGACTGAATCCATATCCGTCCAAAACGCCTAGTGTACACGATAATCCCATGTCGTAAACCATCATGACCTTGAACCTCAAACCTGCCCAAATTTTGCTGTGAGCCTAGACGCGTGTCTGCACCGCACCTGTCACTGTCATTGTTGCTCCTTTCAAACCAGACGCCAAGAAATCCAAGGGTATTCGTCCCAGTAGCCCTTTTGTCCTCAAGAAATCCACACGTTACCAACCCTGCCTGGTTCAGTTGTCGTTGTCTTTGTCTTTCAAACCGGAGGAGTTCTCTCTCGCGGCTTCTCGATCAAATCCGCGTATGCGTCGAGGCTGGATCCCATCACCTTGACCATCTCAAATATGTGTGTTCCTTTGAATGTCTCGGCCCAGAGCCGGACCACCGCCGCCGCCAGCTGTCGCAGTTTAGCGCTGTCGCTTGTTGCCGCGTCGTTCGGTCCGTGTCCCGAGTTGGGTCCGGACAGCGAAGGGTCGATGGGAACCGCAAATTCGGTCTCGTCCAGCATCCGCCGTACCATCTCCAGGAGGTTCTTCTCCTCGGGCGACGCTGTCGGGTCGTTGGGCCCAATGGTCGCGATGGTCAGGAGCCACTTGGCCACCAGGATGGCACATTCAAAGTTGCACACTGTCAAGCATTGGTTAGCAGGTTGTCCGATGAAACAATAGGCGCATTGATGTCATGACTCACGTGAGTGTTGAATGCTCCATTCGGCCGACTTTGTCCTGGCCACATAGTTGACGCCCGCTTTCACCAACATGGACAGCGCATGGATCGCTTGGAACACTGCCCGGTGCAGTCTTAGACTTCGGACTAGCAAGGGGGTCCTGCTCAGGGCCGACGCCACCAAAAGCGGATCGCGGGTCTCGAGCGCGGTAGACGGAGTCACATCGGTATACAGCCGGATGTACGCCTGTCGAAGCAGCGCCGTCGCCGTAAAGTCCAGTGTTCCGCCCTCGATCGAGTCCGACACGCTGTAGTGCCCCGACTCGGCCGCCCTGAGCTGATGCTGGTCCTCAAAGCTGGTTTGCCACACCCGCAGAGCCTGCGACACCTCCTCCACATCCTGGGGCTTCATCGTTCGGTGAATGTTGTACGGGAGACCTGTCGCAAACGACGTCTGCTTCAGGAGATAGATATGCTGGATCAGGGCGTGAATCAGAACGTAGCTTCCGAATGACGACAGGTGCTGTGGAAGCCCTTGGTTCGTCCGCCCGAAAAGTCGCGAAAAGGCGTCGTGAAGGGTGAGCTCGATCATTGGCGTCGACTGGCGCATTTCTTGCCATTGCCAAGCCGTCTCCGCCCTCCAGAGTTTACCCCGTTGCGGCAGAAGAAGGTTCAACTCTGATGTCAGTAACAAGGGCGGCATGTTGTAAGCAATGCTGCAGAGGTTGAAGAAACAGTACGCAACAAGTTTCGTCCGTGTAGCGGTTTCGAGTCGAATCCATGTCTCCCAGTCATTAACAGCACTCTGGCTTACTTCTGCCACAAGGCCTTCTTCACGGATCAAGATGGCCAGGTTGCTCTGCAGTGACAGTGCTTCGTGAAGAATCGTCGGCACGCCCCAGAGGCCCACGGCGAAGAGGAGCAGGACTGCTTGGATTGTTTCGATTCTGGCCTGGGGAGTGTTTGGAGAACTATAGACGTGTTAGAATAATGGTTCCCATTCAACACATACAACGAGAACTTACTAAGGTTCACGGTGCGTATCCTGGGTTGCCGGACGCTCCGACTGGGCAGATGCAAACGAATGGCGGTAAGTGGCACTTGGCGAGGGTCTGGTAGAATGAGGACTGTAAGCCGCTGCAGTTGGCAACAGAGCGTGAACCTCGGAGATGCGCCTCCGTCGAATCTGTTCCATCGCTACCGCCTTGGCGGCATACCACAGCGCATAGCCTCGGTTCTTCTCAAAGCGGTATTGTGCTCCCACGGCGAGAATAGCAAGCAGTAACTCGGGGGCAGCCTCGGCGGGAGAGAAGGTGGGAAGGTGCAGGAAGGGCAAATGTTCGTGAAGACCACTGATGTATCCTTCCAGGAATCTCGTCAAAGTATGCCGAGACGGGAACACAAAGTCATTCGGGAGAACGGCGGAGAACTCATCCAATCTGTTCTTTATCACGGTATGATCGGCTACCGAAATGCGTAGCGCTGATGCCCGAGCTGATTCATCAAGGCCTCGAGCTGAAGGGTCCGCCGAGTCTCGCGCGTCGGCCGGCATGTTCGGAAAGCGTCCTGGGAAAAGTGTCGACTTGGACGATCGACGCTGAGCTGCGCCTCCTTGGTTTCGAGACCACATCATCTGCTGTTCGGCTTCGAAATTAGGAGGGAGGAAATGGGAAGAAGAGGCGAACTCGTCCAGGAAAGGGTTGTAGTCGTCATAAGAACCATTGGGAGGCGGTTGGGGCACATAACCAGATCCTAAAGGCTGGTCTTCTCGGGGTCGGTCTGTTGTATATGCCACGATAGTGTCGCCATAGCTGCTCTTCCTTCGGGACTCTGGGGAGTGTGGTGGAGGTACTCCATTGGTTGGCCCCTGGACGGCATTGCCTGAGCTTGCGAGGGCGGCGTCGGACAAGAGATCGAGATTACACGCTCCGGGTCTGGCCTGTGCGCGCGGATCTTGGGGACCCTGGGGCGGCCCTGGAGGAGGAACTGGTCCATGGTGGAATTGCTGTGGTTGGGGCAACGGCTGTTGCGGTGGCGCGGGTCGCGCTACATTGTGATGCTGCAGGGCGATGGCCTCGGCGCTGATCTGACCTTCAGACACAGAGCTCTTGTGAGATGCAGTGGAAGTATTAGATGACAACTTCCTTGGGCGGTTATTATCCTTGCTACCTTCATTGAGGTGCACGAGCTTCTCGTGTCTGACGAGAAGGTCCCTGATGTCCATGTAAGCATATGTATAGAGGACTTGGGCGATGATCAAGAGTGAAGCGGTGTTGAGATGAGACATGAACGACAGCAAAAAGAGAAAGAGAACGAGCAGGGGGACAACGTTAGGTAATTGTGTGATAAGTGACGAGTGAGTGAGTGAGTGAGTGAGTGACCAGGTGGGACGGGCTGAGGAACGGTGGGATATAGGTAGCGGAACTAGAGCATAACGTACCTTCGTCCGAAGGTCTTTCCGCAGCGATCCCAACCACATGAAAATGGCTTCTCCTTGGTGTGAGTGCGTTCATGCCGTTGAACATGCTCAACGCGCCTACCGATGGTCAGCATACATATCCAACAATACATCCCGACGAGGATCCAGTCCACCATGGCAACTGACCTGAACCTCTTGCTGCAATACTTGCAGGGCAGCGTCTTGGGTTTTGGCTGGCGAACTTCGGTGGGCTCTGGGGCGACCAGAGGCGCCGGGGGACCAGGAAGGGGACGAGGAGGCGGACCCTCCATGGACTGAATGGCGAGCATGGCGAACGCGGTTGCTGAGAAGGCAAGGCCTCTGAGCAGTCGGCACGTTCACGTAATTCAAGATATCAAATTGTGGGGAGAAAAGTTGAGGAGAAATGGAAGAGATGAAGAGAGGGAAAAGGCAAGACAGATTTGGAGCTGGGGAGATGCAGGCAAAGATGGCGGATTGCGGGGTGCGTTAAGGGCAGAGCATGGCATGTGGAGAGAAATAGACGGTGGCCCGTGAACGCGAGAAGGAGGGATGGGATGGGTAGGCTGGTAATGGGC
>JABFEX010000722.1:0-55170 GCA_013623515.1 Fusarium illudens | reverse complement strand
CTCCCCTCCTACCCTCCTCCTCCTCCGCCTTTCCGCACCGCCAGTCTCTGCCGTGATGGTTGTCTGTATGGCCCGGCCCCGTCCGCGTGCAATCAATGCCCAGGGCGCTTGCTGCCCGTGAGGTGAGAATGGGCGGAATGGCCTCGGGGATGGCGTGGCTCATGGCTCGATGGGGGCCCCCATGCCCGTCCATAGTCGATGGCTGCATTGCATTGGCTTGGCTTGGCCTCTGAGATGGGTTCGACAAGCTTGCGTGCATTTTCTCATTCCCATGCTTGGCCTTTTCTTAAAACTGCCCTCGGCCGCCGTGCAGCAAGCCTCCTCCTCGTCCCCTACTACCTACATACTGCCTGACTACCCACCCTCCCTGGTCCATCTTGAAATCGCTTCCTCAGTTCGAGTGTCTCAGAACTGCCGTGTGTGTCATCGCCATAACCCGCTACGCACTCTTGCGACAACGATAGCTTCGGGCAAGAGAGAAGCCGACCTCGCTGAGACAGCCGAGCCTCTGGTCTAGTTAAACTTGGGGCCTTCCCGTCTCTCGCTCAACGACGACTGCGACGCTATACAAACCCGCCCTGTCATATCAGATGCCGCCCGTATGCCCGCTGCCATCATAGACCAGATTGTTAGAACGTGGATCTCCGAACCAGCTCCCGCGAAATCGCCGGCTTCACAATCGTCCGCCATCGTCTGACACGCCAACGCCTCAGACTTCAGACTTCAAGCGACCCTCCGCTTTTCCACCCTCCTCACTCTCCCGGCACGACCTCAACCCTCCGGGGGGGTTGCTGCCGTTACCAAATACACCTACGCCAGTCCCTCAATCTCGAATATTACCCGCCACTCATCCGCCTTCTTCTCTCTTCCTCTCCAGGTTCCAGTAATCTCAACATCCTTCTGTCTGCTGGCCTGACGGACCTTCTTTCTTTACCTTTATTGTTCATCTTAATACCCTTTTCGTCTTTCGCTTTTTTCCCTTTCATTTACGACTCCCCACCGCTGGTCGGTCTGTACTATTACATTGCCACCAAGGACGACTCTCGACAGCTGTGTTGGAAGTGGAATTCGAATAGACCAAGAGAAGCAAGTGTCTGGAAGTGCCATCCGCAAGGAAACCTTGGCCAGACTTGGAACAACAGAGAAAGAGAATCTTGATTGGGATCATATCGCCTTCTTCATCATGGGCAGACTTATCAAGAACCACTGGGCGCGTCTCATCATCTTGAGCGCCGCAGCCTGTAAGTTGACCCTTTTGAGCACCGCCTGGAGCCCGACTAACAACTCCATTCTAGACCAGATTGGAGCCGCCATCGAGTCCTTCATCTGGCCCAAGATCTTTTGGGATTTCCTCACACATAGCCTCGACGGCGCCGTGAAACCGGTTCCCGTGCTCCAGATATTAAACCTCCTATTCGGGCTCATCATGATCGGCCTCGAATGGCCCCTGGGCTTCGTCGCCGGCTCGGCCCTCCATCGATCCCTCGAATTCCGCCTCGCCATCCTTCCTCTCACGGCTTTGTGCGCGGCCCTCATCTACCAGGGCACAAATGCCGCCCTCTACTACCTCATCGGCATGATTGTCTACTTTTGGGCATATAGCGAAGGCGAGGTAAGCATTCTCCTGAGCACTTCACAGTCGACCTGACACTAACATGCTGGTCCTAGATCATATGTGCAAAACCCTGGACCCTTCCCCAACGTGGACGCGGCGGCGCATCTCGTGTATAGTCAGAATTTCTACCCAACCCGCACCCCCTTGTCCTCTCTGCACTCTACTACAGCAGAGGGAGAGAAAAGAAGACTGTACACAGCACGTCAGTCAGACTGGGGCAAAGTATCTAGATGAATTCACGCAATCTCTAGAACTCTACATGTCGCCCCCAAAAGGCGCACACACTCGCACACGTCACGTATATACCCTCACGTCACGTCGTCTTTATGATTACGGCGTCTGGCGGTTCCCAGCGTTTCTTTTCCATTTTAATGATTTTGCTTTTCCTCCTCTTAACGAATACCAACGTCTGTGTTTTTTCTTATTTCCAATGAATCTTGATCAGGAGGATCTCAGCGCGCCATGTCGCCACCTTTGCGATATAGTATGGCCAGCGGAGGAGTTGGTTAGGCTGCCCTAGGAAGGGATAACTCTTGCGCCGCCGTGTCGGATGTCAACGGCATGTGCTTCGGGAGGCAAGGGGTCCGAGGCGAGGCATGAGGCTGATCGGTCGGTGTCGCAAGAGGCCGCCGGGAGTCGCTGATCCCGGCGCATGATTTGCGTCAGGCCTCGCGAAAGGATCCCCTTGACCGAATGCAACCCGATAGATAGAATCTAATAAACAGTTAAAAAAAAAATAGTCATTATCATATTCGCTTGTGTCTCATTTGTCTCGTTTCGTTTCGCCTCGAGTTTCAACTTTCAACCCTGTCTAGCCAAGCCGGTCCGGTCAGACACCTTCCCCTGAGCTAACAAAAATCTCACATGAAAAAGACTTGATACTCAGAAACCAACTCCTTTTGACCCGAAAAGATTGAAAACACCCACCTCGGCCTGGAGCCTCAATTTTTCTTGGCTCTGTTGCCATGTTGCAGCGGGCTGATGCTCCAAAACACCCCTTGTCGGACCCGGGTCTGAGGGACCCACATCGGAGTCGATCCGACGGTGACGGCGTCCCGTCTTGATACACCCGACGGTAATAAGGAACCTATACTAGCCAAGAGTACATGGGGAAAGGGGGAGATAATATGGGAGAGAGTATCATGGAAGCTGAAAGAGGGTGTTGAATTGTCTGTACGTGGACCTGGCAACCAAAAGATCCGATACCGACGTCATGTTCTCTGGGAGTACCACAACGCCTGATCTGGAGACCAACTTCTACCCTCCTTGTATCCCTGATTAACTTGGCCTTCCTCTCCTAAAAGACAGTACCGTCACTCTTAATGAGGATAGGACTAGACTTTGTCAGCGGCCGACGCTGCGCCGCCACCTCACGCCCAGACTTCCAAGTCCCGGCCTCGAGAAGCTGCGCCATGCTCAGCTCGACGCCGTCACCCATGCGGGACTGTATCTTGGCGTACAGCATATCAATCAACACCAGAGTCATGGCCCTCCACTCGACGATGGCGTCGTCCGCGGCCTCGAAGAGCGGCAGCTCACCACCGCCCGCCGCCCGCAGACCTCGGTCGAGCGTCTCCTTCTTGAGGGACAGCACGCCCATGTCGACGAATAGGCCGCCGTTGCGGTATTCGGCTAGGGCTGTTAGGGAGTCGGCGTTTGTCCACTGCATGTTCAGCACGCGCTGGAATGGGACCATTAGGGAATAGGTGAGCCACTGCGTGAGTTTGTGAAAGGGCTGGATGTTCTCTGCGGTAGTGTCCGATGCTTCTCCCTTTTGAAGAGTACTCAACGGCCAGGCGTCGCCGATGGCTGTGCCGCCGATGGTGGTACGGTTCTTGGGCCAGATCGGGATGAGAAGAGTCTGGAGAATGTCCCAGAGGACAAGGACATCAAGCTTGGAGGATTTACCCGCTGTCTTGACGAGATAGTCTGGGATTATCAGCACGACATCATGTCATCAATGGCAAGGACAACTCACCGACGAGGTTGCCTGGTCGGCCCCCAGCACCGAATACATCCGGGTGATCAAGTAGTGACTGTCCCAGGCTTCGGAGCAGCGCCGCACGGGAATCAACTCCCAGCATGGGGTTGCTATCGGACACTTGGAAGCCCTCGGTGAGTTTACCAGTATCGAGCTGTTTCAAGCCATTTCCTACACGCCATATGTTAATGTGTATCCCGATATCAAGGACCACAGCCCTCCTCACCATTGACTCCAGGGGTGCCGTCCGTCGTAAAAGCCAACGAGTTGAACATGTCGAGGCTGGCCACGGCGATACCCTCGCTCCGCTCATAGACTTGACCAGATCCGGGTTCAGTGTATCGCCAATCATCACCTGCGCCGGCATCCAACAGGACCGAGACAAAGAAGAGGTCGATGAGGCGGCGAGTCTTCTCAGTCACATCACAGCCCTCCTTCTCCCACTTGTCCATGATGTTGGTGATGCGAGGCACGTTGCCAACATCGAAATGCTGCCAGCGGCCATGAGGGGGGATCGTGTGGAACTTGTCAGGACCAAAGTCACGCTGGCAGAGCATCTGTTAGTCTCTGGTCAAGAGGGAGAGTGAGTCTTGGGCCCGAACCTTGATGACAGAAGCTACAAAGTCGACAGCATGATCCAGCTTCTCCTCGTCGAGTTCGAAATGGCTCAGCTTCCCAGACTTGGCGACACCCTCAACAATCTTGGCCCGTTCTCGGATAGCCCGTAGTGAGAGCAGGTACTTGGCTTGCGAATCCATCTTGAATCTTGGATGGAGGCTCATCCGTCGTGATAGTGAACAAACACACGAACCCCGCACTTGAAGTGTAATAAAGAGGTGCCAAGCACAAGTGCAATCAGTACAGCAAAGGCGGTATGTAAGCTGAGACACCCATTGGCACAGAGATGGAGGGCTGCAGTGATAAGACAACCACGTCACACAAATGTCTACACCTCCACATCAACAGCTTCACCGATATTCGCAGTCATTGTTCAAATCAAAGGGCGGGTATAATTAATTCATGGGACGCTATCATGAATCCTTCCCCTGTCTCGGGGCATCAGTGATGCTCGCTGATTTGATAGGATGGCCGCCATCATGCATCTCTGCCTTCCATCGGCGACCCTTTCACCGACCATTTCTAAACGGTGGTGGTTTCTCGCAGCCATGCCCCAGTCATTGAATCCATTGCCACAGAAAGTTTCCTCTGTACTTCCGGAACGCCTGCTATTTACGTTTCTTTCTAGTGGGCAATCATGGGACCCTTGGAGTCGTTCTTGGTACCTTGACGCTCGGGCATCTAGTCTGCATTAGCTATGTCGTAGCGAGTCAAGAGTGCATGGTGCTCACCTCCGAGGTCTGGGTCTCGCCCTTCTCCAGGATCTGCTTGATGACCTCGTCATCAACAGAAGTGCCGAACTCGTTCTCAAGAGACGCCTTGGACGCGGTGTCGTAAGCTCCCTGCACTCCTTGGCTGCAGGGGCTGTTAGCAATAGTCTCGAAGCTGCATGACAGTGGGTGCATGTGCAGAAAGACAGGGAGGCAATCGAGACAAGCTCTGGAATGGTGGGTAGGAGCCATGGGCCCAAGCGAACGTGTGCCAATCAATCGGAGCGCCTCGCCATCACGCCCACCGAGAGCAACACGAAGGTAACGCAGCCGAGGAGAAGGAGGAGGAGGAGTAAGAAAGCGGGGGTGGCTTGGCTCGACTTACCCGTGGGTCAGGAAGATCTTGAACGAGGAGATGAAGTGCGCCAGAGGGACGCTCTTGTCGCTCTGCCACTTCTTGAAGGCCTCGACGTCATCAATGAAGATGAGGAACTCCTCACTGCTGCCCTTGAAGTAGACCTTGGTCTGCTGAGTCTCGCCGCGAGTCATTTTGATTGAATGGAGGGATGTGTGGTTTGTTGGAAAGGTAGGTAGGGTGTCGCGTGACGGAAGGTTGTGCGTAGTAGATGGATGAGTCGCTGGTGGTGATTGGGAATCGTTGTTGCTGGTATTGAGGAGGGTAGAAATCGTGAGGATGATGAGAAAAAGGAGAGAAGAAGGAAGAAGGAGCAGGGAGAATGTTATGGCTTAAAAAGAAGCTCGGTGTGAGGAGCAGTGACGAGTGTAGCTTCCTCACTGTTTGCTGATTGGGAAGCTTCCTACGTCATAGCCGTGCTCTAAAGCATCACAGTGGGCGGGTACGTACCGAGCCGCGGGGCATTCGGAGGACAAGTCCCCGCTAAAAGCCGCCAGGAGCTGCCGCACAGCCAATCAGAAGGCGCCTTCCCGCTACCTGCCTGGTTGGAATTTGCCCGCCTTCCTCAGACGTTCCTGCATGCTGAACCCACCGTGTACGTCACCTGGTTGTTTTGAGCCAACTTGGAAGCTTCACCAAGATGCCACGATGCCAACCAACTTCTGAAGACCTTCTCCATCTCAAAGACGCCTCATTTTAACCTCGTCGATCCATCGCGTGCCCCGCGCGAGCCTGCCAGATTCCTCCTCCAGGCATTGGCTGCATTGGCCCCTCTCCCAAGCCTCCTCAGCTTTTCTTCTCCCGCCTTCTACGCCAGGTACGTATGTTACCTGCTGCTTCCCGTTGCCTTGGCAAACTTCACCTTGGGTCCCCGCTTACGTACCAACCTGATGCCAACCTGATGATGGCCCCATTTTCCCTCCTCAAGAGCCCAGCGCCTGATATTTGGAACCTCGCATCATGGTCACCCAGACACCCAGACACCCAGACACCCAGACACCCCATGTCACCATGTTCATGTCTTTGTTCCCCTAACTCATTCATGACCCATCACGCCCTCCACGCACCAGTGGCCCTATTCATCTACGACAAGTTGTCACCCGTTCCGGCAACTATTACGCCGTGTACGTCTGCGTACCCCGGGTAGGCCTCCTCTTTGAACCTTATGCCTTCTCGATAAGCCCTCTGTGGGCTACTTGAAAATGTTGTAACTGTTGAGGAGCCGCTTCTATCAATACACTCCATAGTAATCCAACCGAATCGCATCGTCCCCTTGCACTCTCATCACCACCATCATGCTCTCAACTCTGACTCGAAAACCTTGGTTGTCAAACCTTTCAATGAAGCCTTCACCCGAAAAGTCTGCGAAGACCATGTCCCTTCCTTTCGTCCTGGGCGTTCCCTTTGCTCCACCGGGTGCTTTTGACTCGAACCGGGGCACTGGCTGGCGGGCGTGCATTCTCCTTCGTATTTGGCAATGCTTCTACTCTTCGGGAACTCTGGGAAGAGTTCACCAGGAGGTTGTCGGTCGTCAACGATTGTATGGCTGTTTCGTCCCTTTTCAAATCATCATCCTTTACGGTGTCTGAAGCCTTCTCGATCAAATCTGGATCTCGAAGCCTCGATGTGGTTGTGAGCCTTCGCCTTGCGGGTCCAGCATCGGAAACACAGTTTTCATCGATGCCCATCTCCAAATCCTCAGGGAGCGTGGAGCACCTTGTGCTGCTGGAGTGCCAGCTCCCGTCCACATCGAAGACGGCGAACGAGCTCACACTTGACTTGCTAGTCTGTCGAGTAAGTCCCTCGGTCGCCATGTCTTCGCTCCCTCTGCGTGAAATGCTTCCCGGCCTCTTGGTCATGCTTGCTATGCTCAGCTTTCTCATCATTGTCGACGCCGACCGCCGCACCACCTGCTCATTACGGGCGATGCTCGTCATGTCGGGAAGTGGAATGACGTTCCGACTCCAGACGTCCTCTAGGAGAACCTCAAGCCGCGCTCTTTCGCTTCGGGCCGGCGCCAGCACCGGGATCCTCGGTTTCGCTGATAACAACGAATGTGAGCGGCCGATAATTGGTACCGACCCTGTGGTACCGGCTGCCGATCTGACAAGGCTTGTATTCCTTAGAATCACATGGAATTGTGGTGCATCTGGGATGGCCGTGGTCGCCCGATTAACAGAAACACTCCGAGCAATTGTGCCTACAAGTGTGAGTTGACAGCCCATGGCACAGCGGCAAGAGTACTCACCTGGTCGTCTAAAAATGGCGCCTGAGCTCTTCATGTCAAATGAGAGGAAGCTGTAAAGAACTGATGGCTTCTCGGCTTGCTCTAAATCTGGAGTCCGATGCAATCGACTTCGCCATTCAGTCTCTTCGTTTGGACTGCAAGCTGTCATGATCAGCTCATATAAGTGCTGCTGACCCTCAAAGACTAGCTTCCAAGAGAAAGGAGCTAAGTGACATCGCAGGCCTGAAAAAGGTGTGTCAGATGTCAGGTTCGTTTGAATGTCTCCAGAGCAGTTCTCACCTCCTTCTTTGTTGATATCCTCAACCTTTGCGCTGTGCAGATCAATGCAGGCCAAAATCGTGTATATCCGATCAGACTTGCCTCCTGAAGCAAGACAGAGGACATCTTTGTACAACAAGCAGATCATATACTGGCCCTCGACGCCGGCCTCAGTCTGCCAGCAAACATGAAGCACGCCGCACAACTGAATGCGACCAAGAGAACGAATCTGATTCTTCGATTCCGCATCAAGCCTCTGTCAAAATATTAGAATCCACACTTGATATATTTTGCAGTGAATCATACCCTGTCGGGGAAAACCAGGCGATCCTGCAACAGCCAAGTCTTCTCCAGTGTGCTTTTCATGTCTTGGTTCCTGGTCGAGTTATTGATCTCAGCTGTTGCTTCCCGAAGCCTCACCAAGGCCGTTTCAACTTCCATGTGGGAGTTTGGGCAATCAATCACGGGCGTGTGCTTGAGAAGCTCGGCAAACAGGAGCGGGTACCTGCAGACTCTCTGGATAGGCTGAAGCCGACATGTTAGGGTGATTGGGCAAGTTGAAAGGGAGTTGGCATACCTTGATAAGAAGGTCATTAATGGTGAGGGCCTTGTTAGACCCGCCCTCCTGGCCCTTTGGGGGCCCAACGGAGGAGCCCAAAGCCTCGACGCCTCTTTGATGAACTTCCCACTCGGGGAAACCCTCGTGTGCCGCCGCAA
This sequence comes from Fusarium illudens, assembly GCA_013623515.1. Lineage (NCBI taxonomy): Eukaryota > Fungi > Ascomycota > Sordariomycetes > Hypocreales > Nectriaceae > Fusarium > Fusarium illudens. The sequence goes on along the minus strand of JABFEX010000722.1, from coordinate 46,608 downwards.
TGTCTCTTCTTATCATCTCGAACTTTGCTCCGTACTCTTGATATATAAAGAATTCGTGCGTCTCATTGTCAAGTTAGAACATTGCCTTGAACATTGATGAAACAAAGTGATGGCTCCCATACCTTTTGGCTGAAAACCTTGGCAACTTCTGCTGCAACCTGGGGGTCAGTGAGCATCCCAGGTACATTCTTGAGTGCTTTTAGGTTGACACCAGACTCGTGGAGTGTGCCCAGGCCCCGTGATTGACCATGGCCGCCGTCAGCAAGCGTGTGATAGTCAAGGTGAGAATACTCGGAGAACGGAACCACTCGGTGAAGGTGACCCAAGATTTCGTCGTGTAGGTGAAGAATGTGGTGCAAATTGCGATTGGTCGATGACCGCAGCTGCTTAGACAGGGAAGGGAGAGCGGCAAGCATATTCACGTAGGTCTGATATGGTCAGCTGGCTCCAGTCACCATGGGAATATAGAGCTTACATTCATAAGGAAACGGATGTCACCAATGTAACTCTCCTCGGTGCTGATGAGCTCCTCCAAGATCTGCCGACGTTCGAATGAACGCTGAGTTGCCGTCAAATCCTCCTCGGCTCTCTCCAACGGCCCAACGTCCTTAGACACTCGAGGAGTAGATAGAGAAGCCCGGCTGCTGCGCTCCGCACGCGAGCGGCCATGGCGTCGACGCGAGGGCGCTGCAGCACTTGCGGTAACAAGACTTGTGTTGGCGCTCTGTACAGCAGTGATGAAGCCCAGGGAGGACCCTGAGGATGGAAATCGACGTCTGATTCTGTGACTGAGGACCCGTCGGAATGAGTTTCTGGGCTCGGGATATTTGCATCTTTCATCACCGGTACAGGTTTCTCCTTCGTCGCTAAGGCTGTTTCGTCGCTTGAGAGATCTCACCCACTTACGGAATGGTAGTTTTGATGGGGGATACTCAGAGAGGTGAAAATGATCACCAATAAGTGTTGAGGAGTGCATCGGCTGCGAGTCGGTTTCCTCTTCCTTGGCCAAATTTTGGATGTTGAGGTTATCCAAGGTGGAGGGAGCGTTGATATCCTCGTCGTTTATGCCATCAGATTCAGGGCCAAGGTCGATGTCGAAAGCCCTGCCGAGCTCTTCCCAGGGGCTCTCATCCTGTGGTAAGACTGGAAGACCGGTTATCGGCCAACTAGACTGTCGAGAACTGTCAATATTTGGAGTAATGCCAGAGGACGAGTCTGGAGGATCGGTGGAAGCCATGTTGGGGAGTCGGCTACGTCGTAGAGTCCAAGAAACGGAGCGATGTTGCGGACCCAAGAAACCAAAATAGTGCTCAACAAGGCCGAGCTGAGGCAAACTCTCAAATCATAGCTGCAGTGATGGATGATGAAAAGAATTAGACGCTCGAAAGAGTCACAGTGAGGTCCAAAGCTGCGAAAAAGGGCCTGGCAGAGCTGAACAACGGTAGTCGCGACCCGCAGGCATCCAACTACCTATATGGGAAGGAAGTGGTAAAGTGGAAAGTGGCCGAACTCTCCAAAACGCCCCTTCTTGGGCCTCTCTAAAGAAGAACCCAGGAAAGGACTATGAGCGGGAATCGAGATCATCTTTCACCGCGCCTCTTGTCCTAGACTGTCAGGACTCTGCAGCTGGAATGTCTTACACAGCGACAGCGGCCCGTCTGCGACTCATCTCCCAGGGCCCCAGGTCTCCAGAGTTCACACAGCGCCGGCAGGAAGAAGGCAAAGTATCACGATTCGGAGCGGTGAAACGAAGGCGTCACCTATGATGGCTGGGCTTGTAGGTGAAAGGCGAGGCTACCTCTAGGGGTAGGTACTGTGTCTGACATCATGCCCTCAGGCATGATGCAGGGTGATGGTATAAAAAGAGCCGGTGCCCGCGAAATTATTAGGACCGTAACCCGGGCATGTCATGTGCGAGAGCGAATATATGCTTGTGAGTGTCGCACGGCGAGGTATTGGATCGGCAATAAACAGACATAGCTTCATGGCTTGCAGTGACTTTCATATGAGCATGGGCGGACAAGCCATCCATGTGAGCAAGCACCTCGGGAGCCTTGTACTCGGTCCAGGCCGTGTCCTTCCCGTAAATGACAGGTGATCCGAGACATGTCGAGGTTTTTGTGAGCTACAAATGACGAGAACCGAGGAGGCTGGGAAAGTTGGAGGGAATGAAACTCGAAGGACAGTCGTTCTCATTGCTGACAGGGGCGCCGCTTGGTGCCATTGAGGTACGTGAGAATGCTTTTAAGAGGTAAACCATGGCCTCGAAAACTTTTAGGCGCCTGTCAGGTGGATGAAGAGAGTTGGCGTCATGATACGGATTGCCTCATTGCTTGTCTGTTGTCTCGGGGCATGTCTGCTTCGCTCATGAGCTCGAAACCCACCCGTCGATGTGGCGAACATTGAATGCTGGTCTCTTTCTCATATTGTGAATCGAGCGGTGAATGAGAAGTCTAGCCAAGGGGGAAGGACGGCCACTTTTCAAGTTTCGATTTGATGCTGGTCTGAAAGTAGTTATCATGACTCCAGTTGATGTCTCATCAGGGTGTGGTTACATGAGCAGGAACGGGAGCAAGCTAGGTTGCTTAGTCAGATTGTGGGTGATGGGACCTTGTATGCATAGGTAGGTACCTCGAGGTATAAAAGATGCCGTGGAATGGATCTTCTTGGCTGGAGATACACTCCAACATCGATTGATGATTGCAGCCCGAATACAATACCTCTTCTTGGCCTCCCCACTGACCCTCTTCCCCATCGCCAGCTTCACCATCGATTGGCGAGGACGGACTGTCCGGCAATCCTCAACTTGGCACACGTCGACTCTGGCCAAGTCTCGTGTCTTTTGTGTGAGCCAGGCAGCTCGGCATCGTGGCGGTGCAAAGAGGAGTGTGAGGAGCTAGGCCGGAGAGGGGCAAAGTGGACGCCGATGGACCCCTGAGGCGGGCGAGGACCGGGTTGGGGGTTCCAGCCTTCCAGGGGAGACTTCAGTGGCTTTCAGTGGCTTTCCAGGGGTCTCCAGTGGACGAGCGATCGGGCTAGGCAGAAAGCGTCGGCCGGGGTGTGGGGGGTTGTGCTGGCCGACTGTCCGAATGCCGTGGCCGTGGCCGGACAAACGAACACGTTGGACTTTTTGGCAGCCGAGAGTTCGGCGTAGACGAAAGCGGACAAGGCAGCTTTCCATGCGATTCAGATCCCAACTATTCTTCCCCCATCCATTTATTTCGTCCATTTGTCATTTGTTAGGTACTTTGTGGTTGCCACGTGCGTGGGCCCTTTTCCGATCGCCTTGCCTTTCCCTTTCCCGTCGTGACAAATCTACCATTGCCATGACACGCCCGTAATTGCTGCCTCGTGTCTTTTCTCTCTCTTCCCTTCCTCGACTTGGTAGACTTCTTCTGTGGTTTTTCTTCTGCTTCTTCTTTTTTCCCTTCCTTTCGCTCGAGAGTCTCATCTCCCAACCTGTTATCGAGTTCTCTCATTTGTCGCAAACTGCTGGACATCTACTCGCCCATCTCCGTGAAGCCTCCTCTCGTGCGCTCGCCTCGCGCGCTGCCCGCAACCATGGAGAGCGCCTTCGCCCGACCCGTCGACGATGTCCTCGCCAACTTTGACGTCGACAAGACCAATGGTTTGAGCGACGCGCAAGTCGCTGAACTTCGCCAGAAACATGGGCGCAACTGTATGTTGACCTCTGGCCCCTCCGCGACAGCCCCGCTGCCAGCCTGGACTCGGATCTAACTTTATGCAGCTATTCCAGAAGAACCCCCGACTCCTCTATGGAAGCTTATCCTCGAACAGTTTAAAGACCAGCTTGTTATTATCCTCTTGGGTTCCGCGGCCGTGTCCTTCGCCTTGGCCCTGTTTGACCAAGAAGAAGGTTGGAGCGCCTTCGTTGACCCTATAGTTGTGAGTCCTCTACCAAGATCTCCTGTGTAGCCCAGGATAACCCGCTGACCCACATGATACGTTCAGATCCTCACTATCCTCCTTCTCAATGGCGTCGTCGGAGTCTCCCAGGAGAGCAGCGCGGAAAAGGCCATCGCTGCCTTGCAGGAATACTCGGCCAACGAGGCCAATGTAGTGCGAAATGGTGGTCATGTTTCTCGAGTCAAGGCCGACGAGCTGGTTCCTGGCGACATCGTTACCGTTTCCATTGGCGACCGCATTCCCGCCGACTGCCGAGTTGTCGCCATCGAGAGCAATAGTTTCTCTGTTGATCAGGCTATCCTCACCGGAGAGAGCGAGAGCGTTGGAAAACGCGCCAGTACCGTTGTCGAGGACGCAGACGCGGTTTTGCAGGATCAGACAAATATGCTGTTCTCTGGAACAACCGTTGTCACTGGCCGAGCGAGAGCTATCATTGTTCTGACGGGCCCCAACACCGCTATCGGAGATATTCATGAGAGCATTTCTGCTCAGATCTCGGAGCCGACACCCTTGAAGCAGAAGCTCAACGACTTTGGCGACAACTTGGCCAAGGTCATTACCGTCATTTGCATTCTGGTCTGGCTCATCAACATTCCCAACTTCAACGACCCCAGCCACGGTAGCTGGACCAAGGGCGCCATCTACTACCTGAAGATCGCGGTTTCTCTTGGTGTTGCTGCTATTCCTGAAGGTCTCGCCGTCGTCATCACCACCTGCCTCGCTCTCGGAACTAGAAAGATGGCCGCTAAGAACGCTGTGGTCCGAAGCCTTCCTTCTGTCGAGACTCTGGGAAGCTGCAGCGTTATTTGCTCCGACAAGACTGGTACCCTGACCACTAACCAGATGAGCGTCAGCAAGGTGGCGTATCTTAACGAGGACGGCAACGATCTTACCGAGTTGGATGTGGAGGGTACCACTTTTGCCCCCCGAGGAGCTATCAAGTCCAACGGCGAGGTTGCCCATGACCTCTACAACTCTTCTGCCACTCTCCGTCAGATGACTGAGGTTGCCGCTATTTGTAACGATGCCCAGCTTGCCTACGATTCCCGGACTGCCACCTTTACGAGCGTTGGCGAGCCTACTGAGGGTGCCCTGAGAGTTTTGGTTGAGAAGATTGGGCCTTGCGCTCCGGCTGATACTCGCCCTGAGGACTGCGTCCACTACGCAAGCTCGGTCTACGAAAAGTCACTGCCCCAGCTTGCTACATATGAATTCTCCCGCGATCGAAAGAGCATGTCAGTCTTGGTTAGCAACGGCAACGAGAAGAAACTCCTGGTCAAGGGCGCCCCTGAATCCGTCATCGAGCGCTGCACACAGACCCTTCTTGGTCCTGGTGGCAGCAAGGTGCCTCTTAGCAAGAAGATTTATGAGCGTTTGATGAGCGAGGTTGTGCGATATGGTAACCATGGCCTCCGAGTTATTGCTTTGGCCAGCATCGACAACGTCCCTGAGACTCCTCTCCTTCAGTCCGCCACAACCACCGAACAGTACGCCCAGCTTGAGCAGAACATGACCTTCCTTGGACTCGTCGGTATGCTTGATCCTCCTCGCGAGGAGGTTCCTAGCGCTATTCAGCGATGCAAGGATGCCGGTATTCGTGTCATCGTTATCACTGGAGACAACCGCAACACTGCCGAGAGTATCTGCCGACAGATTGGCGTCTTTACCCAACACGAGGATCTCACTGGAAAGAGCTACACTGGCCGCGAGTTTGACCAGCTCCCTCCTGACGAGCAGCTGGAGGCAGCTAAACGGGCATCTCTGTTCTCTCGTGTTGAGCCTGGCCACAAGTCGCGTCTCGTTGACCTGCTCCAGTCACTGGGTGAGGTTGTTGCCATGACTGGTGATGGTGTCAACGATGCTCCCTCCCTGAAGAAGGCCGACACTGGTATCGCTGTCGAGGGTGCCTCTGATGCTGCTCGCTCTGCCGCCGATATTGTCTTCCTTGCCCCTGGTCTCGGTGCTATCATTGATGCCCTGAAGACTTCCCGCCAGATTTTCCACCGCATGTACGCCTACGTCGTCTACCGTATCGCTCTTTCCCTGCACATGGAGATCTTCCTTGGTCTCTGGATTGCTATCCTGAACAAGTCCCTCGACATTGAGCTGGTTGTCTTCATCGCCATTTTCGCCGATATCGCTACTCTGGCTATTGCCTATGACAACGCTCCCTACTCGCCTACCCCCGTCAAGTGGAACCTACCCAAGCTCTGGGGTATGTCTGTCCTTCTCGGTATTGTCCTGGCTGTCGGCACCTGGATCGCTCTCACCACCATGTACGCCAACTCGCACGACGGTGGTATCGTCCAGAACTTCGGTAACATCGACGAGGTCCTCTTCCTCGAGATCTCGCTCACTGAGAACTGGCTCATCTTCATCACCCGTGCCAACGGTCCCTTCTGGTCTTCCATCCCCTCTTGGCAGCTCGCTGGTGCCATCCTGGTCGTCGATATCCTTGCCACTCTCTTCGCCATCTTTGGTTGGTTCGTCGATGATGGCCGAACCAGCATTGTCGCCGTGGTCCGTATCTGGATCTTCTCTTTCGGTATCTTCTGCGTCATGGGCGGCCTCTACTACTTCATGCAGGGTAGCAGTGGTTTCGATAACCTGATGCACGGCAAGTCTCCCAAGCAGAACCAGAAGCAGCGCTCCCTTGAGGATTTCGGTAAGTTTAACTCAGTCCACTCACGCATCCGTGTGCATGTTGCTAACCTGTCTCAGTCGTTTCCCTCCAGCGTGTCTCTACTCAACACGAGAAGTCTCAGTAAATAACGATGGTTTATACCCGGACTACCATCAGCCGGACTTTTCACTTTCGCCCTGTCCAAATTTGAATCGTACTGCTCATACCCGAGTACTGAGACTTCTGGAGTGGTTGACGAAACCTTCCATGCCCCTAGAGATCGTCTTTTAGACACCTAATAAGAAAAGTAAAATAAAAAGAACTGGTGCCGTCCTTGTGAATGTGATGTGATTTCCATCTCACCAGATGTTGGTGTAATTTAATAGACACGTGGAGGGATTGATCACACTGTGGTTGCGCGGAGCGTAGGCTATCACGTGGTGAATCGCACGTTGGATTCGGCTGGTTACGTCAGGACAAGGCACTCCTTGCCTCACCCACTTTCCTATTTTCAGTGCCATCAACTAAGTCCAACGCTTGCATTGGACAATGTCTGGTTACTGCAAGAATCTGCCCAGACATCTCATCTCATCTCTTTCATTTGATAAGCTGATGCTTTTCTCTGCCTTCCGTGGTTTCAACGAGTACTGCCTGCGGGACGGTGAAGATGAACCGCGACATCCCAGGTTATTACTATGGTACCAGCACCAACCACCTTGCGGATTCTTCCGTGTTTACTGACATGTGCATATAGATTCCGAGAAGAACAAGTACTTTAAGATTGAGAAATCGCAGACGGCGCCTTCATCAGTGTCATGGTCGTCAGATGTTGTCAAGAGGCGTAGAGTTGAGGGCCAAGTCCAACAGGCGGCCAGACACAGAGCACATCTGGTGCGCAACCACATCAAGAGGCACCACCTCGCCCGGGACACCGTCGCATCTGGACTAATCGCCCGGGAGATTGGGCTGCCGTATGCCGCTGAGCGTGGGCGCGGGAGGATGGAGGAGGGTGATCTTGGGGCCGCAGCCTGGGCGAACGGCGTGGTGGGCAAGGGCAGCGTGCCGTTCCCGTCTGGATCAGCGGGGGCACGGTGTGTGAATATGCCGTGCTTCTACGTCGCGGGGGAGGATGAGAAGACGGGGTTGGGGGTTGCGTATGCCAGTGAGTCTTCCCTGGGATGAGATTTGGCTGGGTGGCGACTGACCAAGTGTGCAGCTCTGGATGAGGAGACGCTGGTGGGATGTCATATTCCCACAGATAGGAACGACAGGTAAACTATGAGTTTCTTGTGGTCCTGCTTGAAGGTTGACTCATTGTAGAATCCACTTCTCACGCGATGCACCCAACTCTTCTGGCAGAGCTCAAGTCTTCCGTACCGAGATGATCCGATGTCCTCAGATGTCGTCCATCAAGTATCATCGTCCTTCGCACAGAATCCTCTTGACCTCCCGCGAACCTGATCATAGCTGCGGGGTCTACTTCTTCTCACCGCCCCTCTCCGATCCGGAAGACAAGACGCGCCCTCAGTGGCGGCTTGGTGAAAGTATGTCCGGTTGAAGTGTTTACAGATCTGGATGTCGGCTGACTTGACTGTAGCAAACCACTACCAGAGACTTTCTATCCGCCATGGCCTCCACGACGACTGGGTCGTTCACAGCAGCACACCGGCCCCCCCTTCCTCGGACCTCATCTGTGTCATCGGCTCCAACAGCGGCCTACTCCAAGTCCGCTCCAACGAGAGCCTCTCGGCCATCGCCCCTAGCGTAACCCCCAAGGGCATGCACCTCCCGCAGGAAATCTTTGCACAAGACTTTCAACAGGGGAACCACAACGTGCTGTTTGCAGGTGGGCGCCAACCGAGGCTCTGGATAACCGACCTGCGAGCCCCCGAGGCACGATGGTCATTTGCCAAACACACGAGCTCGATCGCGCACATGAAGAGTGTGAATCCGCACCAGGTCCTCGTCTCAGGGCTGCAGAGCTCAATGGCGCTTTACGATGTGCGCTTCCTGACACGGAACCCCAGGGGGGCCAGGCCGCTGCTCAAGTTTCAAGACCACCATAACGAGGCGCATTTTCATGTTGGCTGGGATGTTAGTCCGGATCTCAACGTCGTCGCCGCGGCGCAGGACAACGGGACCGTGAAGCTCTTCTCGCTGAAGTCTGGACGGCGGCTGAGGTGTCCGGGCGTGGACTCGATCAATGTCGACTCGCCGATCAAGGCTCTCATGTTCCAGCGGATGCCGAGGGAGAGGATGCCGAGCTTGTTTATAGGCGAGGGGCCGGCGCTGAGGAAGTTTTCTTTTGGGGCTTGGAAGTGGGAGGATGAGGTTTGATTGCAACACACCTGTGCCCGTGTTGGCGATTGATGCCGGTGGCATTCACTTTCATGGACCACCTGAAAACAAGTCGATACCGGATTAAATACTCGACGCCAACTTCGGAAATCTTGATGATAGGCAGTTTAAGATACCTCTCCGTTGCTCAACATGTTCCAGAAATCCTCTAAAGCATTGAAGGGTTAGTTGAGACTTTGAAGAGTCGCTAAGGCTTTGAAGAGTCGCTAAGGCTTTGAAGAGTTGCTCTAAGACACTACCTAAAGAGCTACCAAGACTTGAAGAACTGAGGCTGAAGAGCCCCTCAATTTGTAACCATCTACTGCTCCTGGCTTTGCGCCCGCTTCCTCTTTCTTGGCTTGGGCCCTCTCCATTGCCCATCGCATTTGTCCGCAGCCTTGTCAGCGTAAGCGTCTTTACACCCCGTGCAAGGGCCGCGAGATGATGTCGAGGGATGAACACACGGAATCCCCTCTGTGCGGCAGTAACTGCACTTGCCCCTGCAGTTCTTCTTGTGACTGGTGATGATGGATATGTGAAAGAAGTTGCCACACCCTATGCACACCTTCTCGACCGAGTTTGACCAGTTACCGCACTGGTGCCGTTCCTTCTTGCAGCGCTTGCACTTGTTATCGCCCTTGCCGCCTTCGCAGGGCTTCTTTGTCTTGAGGCATTGTACGCACTTCCTCCTGCATACTTTCAAATGCCTCTTCAGATCGTTTTCATGAACGCCGTCGGTGCCCTCCGCCTTGCAGCGTTCGCATACCTTGGCGTTCCCTACTCCATGAGTGCAGGGCTTCTTTCTTCGGCGACTCCTACCGCGGCTTCTTGACTGTGGCAGCTTCTTTCGACAAAGGCTTCCATCACTCGGTTCCTTCCAAAAAGGCCTCTGTAGGAGAAGGATTCGGCAGCGCGAGGCCTCGGGCTGCCTACCTCAGGCCGGCATCATAGGTTGGCTTCCTTTGCAAGCTACCGGCCATCACAAGCAAGTATCACGAGCCCTTGAATAGCTCGGCATCCTCACGGAGCACAGGATTCACAACAAATCCAGTTGTTTTACTCAGGCTAGCATAAGTAAATCCTCGTCATTCCGCCAAGGCGATTACAAGCAAACCCTGACATCCATGATACTAATCCAAGTCCCTTCTAGTCATTCCTCCTGGTCTTTCTTGGGTAACCAGTACCCGTCGCATGTTCGCCCAAACTCTTTACACTCGCCGCAAGGGTCGTGGTAGCCGGAAGGAGGCCGCTTGCAGGGTCTCTCGAGGGTGCGACAAGGCGTACACTGGCCTCGGCATTTATCTTCGTGCTGCTTGAGCCCCCTCACGGGGTACAAGGCCTTGCATTCATTGCAGGCAGCCATGGGTACCTGATCCGCGTGGGTCCAGCCTCCGCACACCTTGTCTGTCGAGGACTTGCATCGCTCGCAAGATTTGTTAGACCCTCCTCCGTTAAAGAGGCAGGGCTCATTGTCCCTTTCGCACTCGGCACACTTGCCGAGGCACGAATACTCGTGGGCTAGAGTTTTGTCAGGCGCACCACATCTGGTGCATGTCTTCTTTGGGCTTTTGCGCGCCTCTTCGCTATGCGAGTAATCACCGCACTTGAGCCCCTTTAACTTGCAAGGACCACATCCACCCTGACGACCTTTTCCTGGGACCAAACCTCCACAGGCCTGGCCTTTGACTCGACAGTTTCCACACGTGCCCTGGCAGTTCTTCAAGTGGCGGTCGACGTTGGGATAATCCACACCACATCGGTCGCATTTGCCCACGGGGGGTGGTGGAACCTCATGCGCATGGGAATAATCCACGCATTGGTCTTTGAGGTGCTTGCGCCTGCACCGGGCACAATCCTTCGGATTTCCTTTGTCTCGACAACAAGCCTCCTTAGCATCCCGGCACGGTTTGCACCTCCCTTTACACTTTTCAATATGCTCAGAGATCCAACGGGGAGTGAAGAAATCTAGGCATCGTTCGCACCGGACCTTGCCGTCCGTGTTTTTATCTGCTGTCGTCGCTGTGGCGGTGGATGTAGTTGCTGTCTCTGTCTCGGTGGGTGTGGGTGTGGGTGTGGGTGTTCCGGCCTGGTTGGCATCGATGGTAGGTGCCCCCCTATCTTGCGGTACACTGCGAGAAGCAGATGCCCGGGCCCTCTCTCGTTCCGCACGAGCCCTATCCACACGCCGGGCTTGGTGCCGCTTCCGACGCTGTGGCATGCTCGACTTCCACGAGAACCAGCCCCTTCTCGCTGGCTTGCCCTCCTCGTCGCGCAGCTCGAAGGGCATCTCCCCATTGCCCATCTCCTGGGGAGGATCAGGGCTGCTCTCGGGCACCCTTTCCCTCGTCTCCTTGACCACTTCTGGGTCAGCATGGTATCCTAGTAACAGCTGGAGTTGGCTGTTTTCATCACTGGATAGCGACAAAGGCTCAGGCATCTGGCGTCTTGTTTCGACCGCCGAACCGATGCCCGTTATCTGAGCCTTGTTGCCCTGCTGACCTTGGTCGAAGTCCGGCAGAACTGTCCATAGCGTGAGTTCGTCTAGAGGGACGCCAGCCTCGAGATCCTTGAAAGTTCGGCGGAGCTCCACCCCGATGTTGTATTTCAAAGCCTCGTCGTCCCAGGCTCCCTCCTCGACCTCGACTGCGCTGCAGCCGCCAATATCCCTTTGGAGTTGTTCGATAACGCGTGTGTTGAGGATTATTGGTGTTGAGCCAGAATTGGCCTTTAGCCGGACTGTGGTCTGCGTCCTTTTCAGGAAATCGCGCTCTTTCAGGTGACTGTAGAGTATAAACCTGGAAATCTGTTCAATCCTTGCCTGGATGGGCTCTGGGTGATACACGAACGATCTGTGCTGAACAAATGCCCTTGGGAGACCATCTGTAAGGGCTGTGTTAGTAGGGATCACCTAACCCCGGACTCCCTGGATCCATTGTCAATATGACTTACCGGCAAGCCTCTCCCAATTCCAAGTCAGGAGGATTTTCTGGTTAAAATATTGGTTGTCGGATAAGTTGTACATATTCCGACAAGCAGGGGCGCTATACTTGCCACGCAAATCTGCTGGTGCGATCTTCTCAGCCCTCTCCGAGACCTTGTCCCAGTCGAGGGCCTTTACTTCAATCCTGTAGCGGTTGTACATAGGCCCGGTCACGAGGTTCTGCTCCTCGGCTTGCTGGATGATGGCAACCCATAAAACGCATCTCTTGACAAGATAGTCATGATGTTGGGTTCGGTAGGTTACTCCCATTTCTTGCAAGATGGCAGCCCCCAACTGCCGTACGGCGTTGATGTTTGTCTCAGAGTGCGGCATGTTGACCCTCGACAAGATCTCCAGGCAGAATTTCAGTGGCAGCGTTGGTTCTCGCTGGGTAGCGAAGTACTCCTGCAACTGATCGTTCACGACAGGCGGGAGATCGCGTTGGTGACCCCGCGGAACGAGTTTCCAAAACGCACGCGGGGCCTGTGTCATGGGTAGAACCACATTGGTGCCATACCAAGGCACTGAAGGCGTGCCTGCTGGTCTGAGGCCATTCAGAATGAGGCGGCTCATCAGGATGTATGCCGCGTGCGAGGCGCGTCGTGGTATGTGACCGGTCGTGCAGCTATCAAGCAAAATAGCCATCATATTTTCCGCAAGTAAGGCCAACGCAGAACACTTTTGTAATGCTGGGTGGTCGCGGGTGACGGGGTACCTGTGTGAGGCAAAGAAATAGTAATTCCCTGCGCATGCGAACTTCTCATGAAAGAGGAGGATTGAACAGCCTTCGGTTGCCTTCCTCTCCTTTCGTCTCTTGGCGATGGTCTCGGCACCAAGTGCTAGGGTGTCCCGGTGTTCACGCATCCTTCTCACCTCGCCAATCACGGACGAGTCTGGGCTCACCGCGCCTGCACTGCCCATGTACACATAGTGGTCGTCGTTAGGTCCATGGGCAACCCCAACATAGGCGACGAGGCCATCTCCACGCGACCCAAAGTCCTGGAAGTCATAATGCGTTATCTCATCGAACATAGATGACGACCAACGCTCCATCCCCAAGAGGAACTGGATGTAAAGGGGATGTATGGTTGGATGTGTAAGAAGACGGAAGATCCGCTCCCGGGACTCTGGCAGGGAATTCGCCATGAGCATCACATACCAACCCTTCATTTCGTTGGGGAGCATGTGTCTTGACTCAACCGCCAACATGAATCTCACCAAGCCATCGAGTATGGCTCTCATCCTGCCGTGGTGGGTGTGGATATTGTTCTTGATGGTCTCATCCTCCTCCATGGCTTGTACTGCGGTTCATAAAGTCAGCTAACATGGTCCGGCTCGCAGGGCAAGATTCAAGCCAAACTTACAAGCCTCTTCATTGCCTGGTAGCGGTGATAGAATGTCCAGTTCGTCTTGTTCCGTGAACATCATAGCATGTTCGCCATCGTTTAAGGCAGCCTTTCGGCGCCTCTCGATGTAGTCAACGTCGTTCAGGTCGATCTCCGCCATTTGGCGCAGTACCCCCTGGACGTTCAGCCTCACATCGGTCATTTCGTTGAGATTTAATCCCAACGCCTGTAATATCTTGGGGCTAAAGCCCAAGCTGGCCAGTTTTTGGACATCCACAGGGGCCGGTTCATTTCTGTCCAGGCCCAGTAATGCTGCAATTTCATGGGACTCCCAGATTGGCAGTTCGAGTTCTTCCGACTCCTTGATGCAGAGTGCTCCATCCTCGTCTTCACCTTCGTATTCTCCTACCCTGTCGTCGAAGTGTATATGCCCAGGGTCATTGGTACTCAGATCTAGTGCGGCGTCCTCGTTTGGGACGGGGAGAGAGAGGGAGTATTCGTGATTGTACGCGTAGGGATTCAAGGCCTCGAATGTGTCCGGGTAGGGGGACGGCTCCCCGTCTTCGGGCTCCCCGTGGCCTTGGCGGGCATGTCCTTGATAACCATACATCTGATCGTCTGGTTCCATCTATTCCTGGGGTCAGCGTCTAGTAGGTACTGTCATATCTAATGGCTTGAAGTGTACCTTAGGGATGGTGGTGGGAATGAAGATGGACGAAGGAAGAAGGAGAAGGGGAAGGGGAAGGGGAGAAGCCAGGGTAAATAAAGGTTTCTTTTTTTCAATATGTATCAATGTCAGTAATTCACTATTAAAAGTCCTCTGGATACTGGCAGTGCCATGGACCGACGCGAAGTGGTGAATGCACTGACGAGCAAACGGCTTGACACTGCCAAACTACGTAGCAATTATGGAAGCGACGACTCTTCTGGCTCAAAGTACGGATAGGGCGATAGAATCTATTGACTACCTAAAAGCTACCTATCATATTTGGTATTATTAATCTGGTGAATAGCTGAAAGAAACCATGGCATACCCTTGCTCGATTTGGTGTTAGTTAAGGTTAGGATATCGCGGATGGTAGGATATGGAAGGAAGGAAGGAAGGACACGGAAGGAAGGATACGGGAGGAAGCGACCTGTGTGTCTTCCTTCCGAAAACGGCCTTTCTAGATTGTTGCACTGATATGGGTGTCTTGAGCCGCCTCCGATGCCGTGGAACCTAAGCAAGCGCGCCGTTTCCAACAGACACAGGTGGCCCGGGGAAACAAAGGAGGCAACGATGTAAGCAATCATTCAATGGTGCGTTGGCAAGAGGGAGAAAACAAACTGCCCGGTAGATCCTATGAGTTGTGACAACGGCTGCTCCGGCTTGCAATCAAGCTTTCAACATTACCAAATCAAGAACGCTTTCAACGGCATACTGCATGGCAACTTTTCCAATCAGACGACAAATAAGGCACGGCATTGCGTAGTTGGCATGGGATGTATTCTATAAGAGGCCTGGACCAATTTGCCAACAACAGCAGTTTGCAGCGTGGGGGGGACTGGCAACAAAGGATAAAAGGCAACTTAGCTAGGAGTGAATCCTGACCAATCGGGACCTTGCATTACTTCCCGCAACTCCGGATCGTTGAGTGGGTTCCCGTGGCTAGCTAGCTCTGTATTACTTACGTTGGGCTGCAGATGCTACGTTTCAGATGGACTGCTTGCCTATTGGGTCAAAGACGATCCTGAAAGGCTCTTTCCTCCGAGACTTGGGCGTGCCTGATTATCTGCTCTACGCGGAGTGCGAATGACTGAAGCATGAATAAAGAAGTAGTGACAGATGATTTGGTAAAAGTTTCATAGGACACCTCAAAGCAGCATTAACTTTATCACTCGCCTTAGGCATGATATTTACCTACCGTCGAGGATGGAGTTATTATAAAATATTATAAAGATTATAAAACATAAGTAAATATAATAAATCATTATATAAAGTCTTCGAAATATATTCTAACTATTTAGGTAATATTCTTACATAATAATATTAGAACGGCAATTGTCTATTATAAACGATATTATAGACCATACTTCTGTCCAGCCCATGAGCCATCAAGAAACTCTGGACAAGGCCTCATCCACGCCGAATCTGTTTAGCTTCCCCCAATATTCCTTTTCAGACAATAAAAAGCAACAATTGCTGAGAAGTTGCCAAGTGTCACATGGCCAGTCGGTGTGCCAAACATCCGCCCCCTCGATGGGCGCCGTTACAGCAAGAACTTGGAATCAATAGCTTTCGATACCTACATACCCAATGCGTGCGTACGTACGTGCATACCTGCATACATCATGACCAAAACAAAATCCCACCACAAACTCCATGGCGTTGAAGCCCCTGCCAGAACCCAGCGTACAAGTGATGATGATACAAACCCATGGATCCATTGCATGGCATTTCCCCTAGTGAGACAACGACAGAGAGCAGGCCTTGAAAACCTGAGTCGACAAACAGCTAACCCATGCACACAAACACCCTCCCAAAACGCCAGCAGAAAAAAAAAAAAAAAGCACCACCCATTACATTTTCATAGTCCAGTTACGCCCCTAGCGGCTGCAGGACGAAGATGGCCGCGCCGGGGACTGCGAGCCCAGGTTGAACGAGCCCACGAGGGTGGGGAAAGCCTTGGCAAACGCGTCCCCCAGCTTCCAGTTGTCCAGGTTCCGCAGGTGCCGCTCAAAGACGGGGTTGATCATGAGCTCGTCGCCGTCCGGGCTCTGGAGCAGCGTGTCGGTATCCTCGTAGGGCCAGGAAAGCGAGAGCGTGGTCGTGAAGGGAATAAAGAAGTTGTCAAAAGGGTACAAGAGGGGGTTGTGGTCGCGGACCAGACGGTCTCGCATCTTGGGGAAGGGGACGTGATCGAGCCAGGCAGCGTGGGGGACTGAGAGCTGCGAGGGACGAGGCGTCATCCACTCTGGGAGACGGTCGTAGTTCTCCTGAGTGGGGGAGATCTGCCAGCGCATGACAAGAAACATTATGTAGAGGACTGCCACCCGCTCAGGGAGCGTCGAGATGTCGGGAAAGGTGGCGAGGATATCGGTAAAGACCTTGGAGAGCGGGTGGCTGTAGGCGCTGCTGGAAGGGTTGAGCAGCGAAGAGACCGAGGGGTAGCGAGGGCCAACGACGTCTTGGACGGGAAGACCGTCGGCGGCGCGCTGGCGACGCTCGCTGAGAAAGTCGAGGAGGAGCGAGTCAAGAGGGCACGTCGGCGCGCAGTTCTTGATGGGGGCCGAGCAGTCGACGAGGAGGCTGGGATCGCTCCGGGGAGGGGCGTGCCCCGTGGCAGAGCTCATGGCAGGACTATAACCAGGACTATGAGTACTTTCAGGGGTATGGGCGGCCGAGAGGGCATGCTGGTGCTGACCCTGATATTGCTGCTCCTGCTGGGGCTGCCCCGGCCTCCCCTGCGAGCCCCAGCTTGTAGACCGGCTGTGCAGGGCGCGCTCCTGCGAGACGCCTGTCCAGTCGTGCTTCATAGGCACGTGGTGATACTGTGCCGTGTCTTGGGCGCCGTTGACGCCGTTCTGGATACGATTAACCCGCTGCGTCGGGTCGAGGAGAAAGTCCAGCCCCAGACGCTCGGGGCCCAGCTCAAGCCCGTGTCGGAGCTCATGGCGCTGCTGGCTCAGCTGGCTGGTGGCGTGGGTGTCGCTGGTGGGGGTGCCGGCAGCGTGATGATGTTGCGGCTGCTGCTGAGGGTGCCAGTGCTGGGAATGACTCTGGCCGGGAGGTGGCTCATGACTCGGAGGAGAGGCGGCGCTACCAGGTGTCGAAGCAGCGTTTGTGTTGGTATTGTTGTGGTTGCTGTGGACGCTCAAGGGAGGTTGGTGATGTGCTGGAGGGGCATAAGTCTGAGCGGACGATATGTGCGCCTGTTCAGCAGCGCCTGTTCCTGTCGTGTTAATCTCAAAACTCGAGCTGAGGGGGCCTGAGGGGGGAAAAAAGAAGACTTGCCCTGGCCGATGAGCGGCTGCAGCATGGCGACTATGCCAGCTAGGCGACGCTTGATATCGGCATTCTCCTGCTCGACAACCTCCTTGGCGCGGAGGACGGCCTGGAGTTCCTGGTAGGGCTGCTGGTTTGTGAGCTCCTGGATGCGGCGCTCGAGCGTCTCTATCTGGTTCTTTGTGCGCTCACGGATGGCACGCTGAGCCTCACGATCTTGAGAAATGTCAGCGACATGTCGAGCAACAGCTGGTGAAACAAGAGCCAAGATGGAAGGGGATAAGGTCAACGGGTCGACCTGGAACCAAATAGACCAGGGGGGGGGGGAGAAAGAAGTCAACCTGTCATGACCACAACTCACCATTAGCCCTCTTCTTGGCCAACTGCTCAGGGGTCAAGTTGGCAACACCGCGACTTCCCGGCCCCATCTTCTTCTTCTTCCTCGCACTTCCGTCGTCCCCCGCAGTCGGGGAACCCACCACGTTGGCCGCCTCGGCATCCCGTTTAACGCCGGACCCATCGTCGAGACCGCCGGCGGGACTCTGCACCGGTCCCGCTCCCACTCCCGGGGTATCGGGGCCGGGACTCATTGGAGCACCACAGGACAAGGGACGGGAGAGGACAAAGAAAAAAGGGGGGGACCCCCTTCCCCGTGAGGACGTGTGATTCGGGGCTCGGTAGTTGAGATGCGCGTGTGTGTGGAGAGAGAGAGAGAGAGGGCAAAAAAAAATGCGGGATGCGGATATGCGGCTCCCGCAGCCTGGAGCTTGGGGGGTGCGGGATATCCACCCCCGGACCACAGAGTGGTGAAGGGAAAGGAAGGAACAAAGAACAAATCCCCAACCACCACGACCGCGCTCCTTCCTTCCTTGGCTTGGTTCGTTGACCTCTTGACTCAAAAGACGACCCCTCGAGTGCTATAGATAGTAGGATCCAGATCGGGGGGAGGGGAATAAGGGGAATAAGACGGGTATTGCTATGCTTATACCCCCGGACACGACCGCGCGTCTGCCCTCGCTATCGCTTTCTCGAAGGGAAAAAAAAAAGCATGCCAAGGCTAAGCTGACCGACCGTCGTACAGAGGAATTTTACCGGGTCCGTGGGAACATTGCAACTGGGAAAAGAGCAGGTTGGGTGGTCCCCGTCCGAAGGGGGGAAGGGTTGACTCATAAAGCCCAGGAGGCCCAGGCCGGCACCGAGTCATGGACTGGACCCCCTTGTACGGGCAGAGGCACAGACCACACGGTTCGTTCCCCACGGGCTCAGAGTCCAGGCTGTCAGGTGACTTGGCCAAGAGCAACCCAACAACGACACCCTCGAATAACGCCGAAACTCTGTGCTCTTCGAAGCAGTTGAACGGGGGTTGCCGCATCATCCATCATTGAATATTGCCTAGACCGAGGTATGTGGCTACCTACCTAGGTAGGAAGCAATGGATTCCTCACAATGCCAGCAACTGCCGCCGTCAACACTTGCGGATAGTGTTTTGCCCGATGGACAGGGTGGCTAAAGCCAGAGTCCCGCCCCCCGTCCTTCCACCCTGGTTGGTAGGTAGGTACCCTTCACAACAGAGCTAAACACACTCATCATGGCACTCGACATGACCTCGAACATGACCATGACCCTATCAATACATCCATATATACGGAGTACGCCTGTGCAATTACTACGAGGCTGCGCGCAAAAAGAGCCTCCTCTCTCTTCCCTTGTCGTCTCTTCTAGGATACGTACCCATGTACTACAGTGCCCAATGTCGCATTCACCCTTGATCTGGCCCTGTCCTTGACCGTCCGGACACTCTCCGATGTTGATTCCACCCGTCCGGTCTCCTCCGCCCACCCGTCGCGTTCAAGCCACACACGGCATCAGCCATATCCAACTCTCAGACATGTCCACGTCCAAGCCCAAGCATCCATCACTCGGCCGACGCCCTGGCAAGAGCCTCGTGCAGGTGCGGCGGGAACCGGTATCGCAGCTGGCTGGTGTAAGTCGTCAGGTCCAGCGTCATCTGCTTCAGCTGCTCCACCATCAGCCGTCGCGTTCCCTCGTTGCCGCTGAACTGTCCGCTCGTCAGCTGCTCCCGCTGCCGGACGCAGCAGATGATGGTCCACATCAGCAGGTTGGGCACGTTGATCGAGACGGGCTGCGACAGCCCCGAGAACTTGGATGCGTAGGCTCGGATCGTGCTGCCGTCGCCCGCCGCGTCCAGGGGCAGGATCTCGAGGCTTCGGATTTTCTATACATCTCTTGTTAGCAAAAATGACGCTCCATTTCACCGCTAGGCAACTTACGTCGAGACATTGAGCCCACTGTCCGGCCTCCACCAGTCCCTTGATGCTGCTCATCTCCAGGAGCACCCGGCAGGCCACCTTGTTCTGGTCCTGGATTCTCCTGTAGAACATGGCGTCTCGCTCATACATGCTCATCATGGTCCTGGCAAGCTCCACCGGGTCATCGATGGCCGCCAAGCTGAGGCTGCTGCCTGCCTCCGCCTCTTGCTCGCCAGCACGGGGTTTGACCGGCATGAGTCGCATGGGATCCTCTCCAATCTCGATGGAAACAGCCTCGCTCAGCGCCCGGCTGACAATGGCAACGACCGTGTCGTACTCGCCGGCGAGGTGGTACAGCAGCACCGAGTCTGTGGTGCGTCCGTTCTCGTCCGCAAAGCTGGCGGCCTGTAGTGTGACAGTGTTGACAAAGTCATCCTCGGCGTCCAAGCCGATGAGCGGGCCGCGCTCCTCGATGATTCCACGAATGCGTTGCCCGTCTGGCCGAATATCGCCGATGAGCTTGCTAAACTCACGCGTCTCCAGAACCAGCTCTCGCAACGCCTCGTGGCAGAGGCTGCCGTGCCGCTGACCAGCCTCGCCACCAAGGTCCTGGTTGAGACAGATCAGTGTGAGGTAGTCCACGGCTGACACTACATCTGCGGCCCTAAAGTCTCGCGTGTAGTATCCGATCATGCGACCAAAGTTGATCTGCGGCAGGTTCTTGGTGCTGTAGCTGCGGAGGTCGTTGGCTGACGACATGGCATCGCTCGGCCGCAGCAGACCGTAGAACTCGAGGGCCAGGCCAAAGTGAACCGCATCCACGTACGAGAAGGGGTACAGGTAGGCGATGGCATCCTCAAACATGCCTGACAGAACTTGGAGATAGAAGAACATGCCAAAGCTGCCGTTGCTGTCCTCCGAGCTGGCCTTGGGGAAGTGCTTCAGTCCAATCTCCCGGATGCTGGACTGCAGCTCGGCCAAGCCATACGACTCTCCCGCCATTTCGATCGTCTTGTCTCCCTCTCGAGCCAGGTTGAACTGCAGCCAGATCCAGTCGTTGATATCCGTGTTGAGTCCGTCCAGGTTGCGGTTGCCAAGCTCGATACGCCCAATGACCTTGTAGCAGGCCATACGAAAGGGGTCTATCGAGTTCTCGGGCGCGTTGCGTGATCGTTGGATATACTCGTTTGTGCAGCGGTCCAGAAGCTTTCTGTTGGTGATACGTCGGTCCTCGCTCGCTGCGTAGTTGTTCAAGTATGTGGCGAATGTCCGATCGATGCCTCGGAACTGGTTGGTGTTGTCGTTGACATATTTGGCCGCCTCGTTCACATGTCCGGAGCGGAGCAGGTAGAACACAATGGCCCATACAAACTCGCCCTGGACCTGCTGCAGGTCAGTGTTGTCGGGGACGAGGTCTTTCCGGGCGGATCGTAGCCGAATGTATGCCTTGACCTTGCTGACAATGTCAGGGAGGCCACCGAGCTTCGCCTCGTGGGGATGCTTGGCGATAAGCGACTCGACCTCGCGCAGGAACTGCTTCTCGAGGAATCTGTTTGCGCCGCTGAGAATGCGCTTCCTCATCTCTACAGACTTGGCCGAGTTGGGGTTCTCATTAAGGTACATGTCCGCAAACTCGCGTTCCTTGGCCGTTGCGTTGTTGAGCGTCGTCTCGGCATCAGGGTTCTCGCCCACAATCTCCATGACGGCCAGGTACGCCTCGACGACATGGGGCGCGTGAGGCTCATGGGACTTTTGTTCCGCAGTTGCTAGCTCGGAGAGGATGGGGTAAGGGCGCTTCACCATACGAGCCGTGTTGAGAGAACGAATCTTCTCGGATAGACGTCCTTGCCTCTCGCGAAGCACTCGGTCGTCGGAGGAGACACGGCCATCCAGACCTCCAGCCTCTGAGGAGCGATCGACATCCGAGAAATCTGTTTGGTGTGCTCCAATTCGGCTGGGGGTTCCAATGACGGAGCGATGAAGCGCCGACTTGCCAAGCACGCTGCTCTTGCCAGCCCGCGAAGGGGCGGTGCTCTTCCGCCTGGAGCGGCCAAAGGCGCTCTGGGATTCGCGTCCAGCAGTCGCCGTGTCCTCGCGGGGGGTGATTCCAAAGTGCTGGTAGATGCGCTTCCGCTGCGCCTCCCACTCCATCGTCACATTGTCCTCGAGGAAGTTATCAAAGTCGCGAACCGATCGATCAAGCCCGTCGGCGATCATGCTGAGAGTCGTCTTGGTTTGGAGGTTGGAGAGATAGGTTTCGACATCGAGTTCGTTGGGGCCATGCGTCGCTCGCTCAGCGCGGCCAGCCTGAATGTCGAGAAGACCGAGATCCTTGGCGGCGACGCTGGGGTCGACACCAGATGCCGCCAGCAGGTAGTGGGCCTTGCCATCCAAGGGTTTCTCGCTTGGCTTGGACTGAAGCTTTCTCAATCGATGGCGCAGGTCACCAAGACCAAGCTCGAGGCTTGGGAGGTCTTCCATATTCGACTTGCCATCGGCCTTTTGGCTCTTTGCGAAGAGACTGTCAAAGTAGGCTCCGGCGGGTTGCGCTTGAGCTTGAGACTGGCCATTGGCAGGCTGGTTGGCAAAAATACTACCGCCCAAGGTGCTCGCGCCGAGGGCGTTGCCACCCAAAATGGAGCCCATCATGTTTTGTTGAGGCTGCTGCTGCTGCTGTTGTTGCTGCTGCTGTTGTCCGGTGCCGAATAGAGAGGGCCTCGCTGCCGTGGCGGGCTGTGCGAGGGAAGAGCCAAACATCGAGGGTTTCTGCTGTTGGTTTTGCTGCGCGTTGCCGAACAAGCCCCCGGCCTGGGCGTTCTGCGCCGGCTGGCCAAAGAGCCCCATGCCCGTGGTCGCGCCTTGCTGCTGTTGCTGCTGTTGCTGCTGTTGCTGTGTATTCGCCTGGCCAAACAGGCCGCCGCCTCCGGTGGTGGTTCCCGCCTGCTGCTGGTTTTGCTGCTGCTGCGGCTGGCCGAACATACCACCCGTGGTCGCGGGTTTGCTTGCGCCAAGCCCTCCAAACAAACCTCCACCTCCAGTTGCACCCGTCTGCTGCTGCTGATTCTGCGTCGACTGCCCAAACATACCCCCTCCCGTCGTCCCTCCCTGCTGTTGGTTCTGCTGTGTCTGTCCGAAGAGCCCGCCGCCCGTGGTTCCTCCCGTGCCGCCTCCGCCACCAAACAGTGAGCCTCCAAGGCCACCGCTGGCGGTGTTGCCAGTCTGCCCAAAGAGAGACATGGCGCCTCGGGATATAGGTGGATTTCGACGACGACGACGACCGCGAGAGGGGAGAAGGAGCGAGCGAATATGATGATTGAGATGGGCGATTCGTCTGTTTTCGTGGTTGAAGAAAAATAAAGGTCGGTCAACAAGAGCTCTTCGGCGCGCGTGCGTCTGTCTAGAAATTTGGAGGTGGACCACGCAAGGCTGGGATCCTTGATGGAGTGAAGCTTGGGCCAATCAGCGACGAGAGCCGTTCCCAGGCAACGCCAGGCACCCCTTAGCGCCGCAGGCCTCAATGACCTGGCCCGCTGCGTTTTCAGCTCCCTGCTACAGCTTCTACAGGACAAAGACAAATAAAGACAAAGACATCCATCAGAATTAAATGAATGCGAGACTAATTAACGTTATTCTATTCCTTTCACCTTTTTAGGGGCTCCGTCTTCCCATCTACGTACGTACATGCCATCAATCATTACTACCATATATACCGAGAATCCGACGCCATTTGCCTAATCCCACAGTCCCAGCTGCTCAATCATCAATCAAAACTGCAGTTGATACTCTTCTCTTCATCTAGACGCCAAACTCGGCACCCCACTGGGCCACCGCCTTGTCCACCTTGGTTCGGTACTCCTGCTGAGTCCGGCACATGTCCAAGAAGACCTCATACTTGGCGTCAAGAAGAGTCTTCTCTCCAGCATCTGATTGGGGCTCCACCAGCCGGCCTCGCTTGCTCATCCGGTCCATGATGCTCCAGAGCGTCTCGGGCTCACTGCCATCCTCCTTGCTGTGGCTGGCAGCCTTGGCACCAAGCATGGCAGCGCCGTGAACGACGGCAGCGTTGACATATCGTGGGATCAGAACGGGCATGCCGCAGGTGGTGGCCAGGAGGGACATGAGAATGGGGTTCTGGCACTGGGATCCTGACATGAAGATGGACGAGATCTCATGACCGGCCTTATTCATCTGCTCGATGATCTGGCGTGTCTGCATGGCAATGAACTCCATGGTGGCATAGTACCACATTGCCATGTTGTCAGTGCTCTTGTCGCTGTCCAGGCCGATCATGCAGCCCTTCATGTTAGGATCGGCGATGGGCGACCGGTTGCCCCACAGATCACCATAGAAGAAGTGATGACGTCCCAGGTAGGAGACTGAGGGTGCGTTGGCATTTTCAACCATCAGCTCGAGGTGGTTGTTGAGGAAGTCGTAGATGTGCTTGTCCTCAGCCTTGGCCAGGGCGCATGTCTCATTGTAAGCGGGGTGAATGTCGAGCATGTGTCGAAGCAGCTCGCCAGTTGCCGACTGGCCACCCTCAGCCATCCAGTACTCGGGCAGGAGGACATCACGGTAAGGTCCCCATACGCCGGGCACAAACACGGGCTCCTTGGACAGAGCCAAGTGGCAAGTCGAAGTACCGGCGACAGCGGCGAGACGGGTAAAGGCCTGAGAAAGATCGTTGTGGGGCACCTCGGCGTTGAGCTCATCATCACCAAGCTCGACCTTGGCGCCGACAGTTCCGATCCATCCAGCATAGGCGTCAATGACGCCGCTTCCAACGGGGATGCCCATGGGGAGGCCAAGCTGGTAGGCTGCTTGTCGGCTCAGAGTGCCAACAGGCTCACCGGCGCTGACATAGGATCCGTTCTGCCAATCGCATTGTTAGCTTGGACTGTAGAATAGGAACGCAAGAATCTGGATTCAAAATGCAGGCATAGAAGAAAAGGAAAAGGCTCACCACCCCATTGACACCACCCATCTGCTTGAAATCATCCTTGGTGAGGTCCTCAAGGCCAATCTCGTGGTAAAAGTCCTCTTGCCAGCCCTTGACACTGCCGTCAACGCCGACGGGGACGTAACCTTGCTTGCAGACAACGCTGCAGTAGCTGCGAGTCTCGTTGCCGGTAGCCAAGTGTGTGAGGGCATCAGCAAGATCATAGAACTTGGCGCGCTCAAAGACCTCAGGCGGCATGTGGTTCTTGAGCCAGAGCACCTTGGGCATCTCCATTTCAATGCTCATCTTGCCACCGACATACTTGAGAAGCTTGTGCTTGGTGTTGTTGATCTTCTCGGTCTCCTCAACAGGCCGATGGTCGAGCCACAGAATGACATTCCGGTCGTTGCCATCGTTGGCAAAGTCAGGCCCAGTAACGGACAGCGGCTCATCGGTATCGTGGGTAAAGACAGCTAGGGAGCAGGTGGCATCAAAACCAATACCCTTGATCTTGGTAGGATCGACGGCGGACTCGCTGACGACCCGGCGGACGCATTCGCAGATGCATTGCCAGATGTCTGTGGTGGATTGTTCCTGGGGAAGGGTCAGAACAGGTCATTACTGGGGAGTTGAAGTTAACGTACGTAGTAGCCGACCTCGGGCTGCCATAGCTTAATGTTCTCAGAGGCCAATGCCTTGATGTCGCCCGTCTCGTCAATGATACAGGCGCGAGCAGAGCCCGTACCGACATCGACACCAATGTAATGGTCCTGCTCAAACAGTCAGCCAAGGTTCAAAGCTTGGCCTGCCGCCGCCACTCTCAACGGTCACAGCTCATGGCATTGGCAACGGGCCAATTGAGGCTATTGGGACGGGAGTCGCATACCAGAACTTGAGGAGGCCTATCCATTGCGACAAAAGAGTGTCTGTCAGCCAAGTACTTTCCACAAAGATGGGCAAGAATGAGAACAGAATTGAAAGCTGGTGAGAAGAGAGAAGACGAGGAGAACTCACTCCATGGCGGTAATCGGCTTGTTGTAGGTATACATAATGTGCGATCGAGGTGGGCGAAATCGAATCGATGCTTTTTATTACCGGAAAGGATAAGCTCTGGGCTTGCGCGACAGATTCCCAATGGGGAAGATGAAGAGGGGAAAGGGGAGAGCCGAGAAGGAGGCGTCGGACGGAGGTGTCACCCCGTACAGTAAAGAAGGTCTCGATTCGGGAGGGAGGAGGCGTGTGTGATGACGGTATTTTATGACCGCAGGTGTGTGTGCGTGTGTGTGCGCGTGAGGATGTTGAGTGGTCGACTTGCTGTGGTGTTTCTTTACAAGAGACGGACAACCAATTTGTGAGGGAGAAGAGTGGCGTTGGAGAGAACAAGAGAAGGAGAGAAGAGCTCTAATAGCTACCCAAGTAGGTACTCGTCAGATGACCATGAATCGACAAAACCCTTGCCCAAAGCGACTCGAGCTTGGGACATGATGGGAGCACACCGAGCCCAAAGCTCCATCATGGCAAACAGCTCGACTTGACCTCGAAACCCCCACCATTCCCACTAATTTTGCAATCTTTTTTGGCGGGGCTCATGCTTGGAGCTCGGGGCACGGGGTCCAGGAGCAGGGAAGAGTGCGGCAGGGGCAAGGAAGCGAATCGAGGGGAAAGACGAGGGGTGTCGCTAGCAGCGTGGAAGCTCTAGAAGCTTGCTTGAGGCTGTCCGCGGCGGAGAAGCTCTTTCCAGGGCCATCCAATCCAATCCTGCAGATTGGAGCTTGTTCTCGGCATCCATCCCGCCAAGTCTTGACGCTGTCGCCGAATGCTGCATAGGTACGGTACATACTTGCTGTGCAGTATCATGCGTGTGAGGTGGCGGCGTCCTGCGGCACTTTGATAGACGGCCTCGTGTCGCTCAGTCTTTCTTTTTCCTCTCTCGACTTTTCCCCCACCACCAGCCAAGAAGGAAGTCTTTTCGAGTCCAAGACTGGGTATGCAACCAACGCCCAGGGCGGCATCGCCGTTTCCCCCCTTTGAAATGCTGCTGCCTTGGGGCGGATCGCTGCGCAGAGCCGAAGCCACTCGACCCGGGCTATCAGTCCATCACACAGTTCCCGATGGAGCTAGTGGGAAGACTTCATGATCAGCCGTAGTAGAACCCATGATGAACAACGAAATGTGACAGGATGGAAGGCGAATTGGGTGAATTGGGGGATTCGCCTTGGTAAAAAGCAGATGATCTTTTTTTCAATGCCTATTCTGCTCCTTGCTGCGTCTTCCGTTTGGCGATCCTCAACTGCCTGATGACCAATCATGAGACCGTAGGGATCAAAGGAAAGAGCTGATCCGAGAAGGAGCCACGGAGTACAAACTGACTGTTACCACTACCTACCCAAGCACTTCGCCTTGCACTCTTTCATCCCGACTTTGACCGTCCTGCATTCTCATAAACTCGCATCAACATTTTTGTTGACAAGACTGCTTTACTCAACAACAGAAGCAGCAGCAACAACTCCCCCCTCTAAACGACTGCCTGGCCGTTAGCACGATAACTGCCCTAGCCTCGCAGCAACGTCTATCGACCCGCGCGACTCACGGCTCGCCATGATCGGCCACGGCGCACCCACACAAGACGCAGCCCTCTTCTCCACCCTCTCGCTCGTACAGTACAGCAGGCGCTCACCGCTGCCGCTTCGCTCACCTCCGTCGTCCGCACTCCGTCTTCTTTTTCATCCGTCAACCTCCATGTGTCTGCAACCATGGTGAGACGAGGTGATGTGGCGCCGGCTTGTCGTTGTCTCCCCTGCCTTATCCCGCGCGCCGCAGCGGGTACAGAAAAATTCATTCTTGTTCAGATGACCTCGCAAAAAATATGGCCTGAGCCGGGATTGTATGAATGTTTTTACCAGACAGGAACCTGGCTTTACTCCCCTTCTTGTTGCTCCCTCCGCTGAGACGGCCGGCTATTTTTCGACCTGCCCAGAGACTCGAGTTGGCTCTCCTCCCCGTCCACTCCAGCGTGCACTTGCCATCTCCCTAGCCATCCATTCCCAAGAGGGGTTGGTTTAGCATCATGCAGCCTAGGCCACCCTCCGGGTATCTCTGGCCGGGGTGCTGCATCCGGGCAATGGAACGGTCCCAGAGCTTCGGGCTTCCAGATCCGGACTATCCGTCGGCGCTGGCCACTGAGCAATTGCGTTGACACAGTCAATTGGCCAATGACAAGCTGCATGCCACTCACCGAGAATGCTTCTTGCTGGACCTGCCCGGTGCGGTGAATAACTCCGCCAGGTCATATCCCTACACTTCATAGCAAACAACCACGCTCGTGCTATTGCAAGCCACCTCATCACGACAACTATTCTTTTGCAGCTTTCGAGTTGTGCGACTGCTCACTGCCTAGCTTCCAGAGCATAACTATAAGCTTGTTCCTCGTTCAAGGTCTCGGCTGATGCTTCACCGAGCCCGAGCGGCGACCTCTGAAACTCTCGATCAATACTCCGTATACAACCACACAACTGCACCTTCACCGCCAGATCAGCCCTACTCTTTTCCCTTGGTTCACAAAACAGACCCTTTCCTTTAAACTCCGCCCGCCCTCAGTTGATTTCCCATTATTTGTCCCTCTTGGTCTTGAAGACTTAAGACTCACTTGTCACACCCATTCCCACGTCGCCGGCCAGTCTCGCGACGCGTCGCCGGCTGGAAAAGCGAACTGTACATAACTTCATAATAGTCATTAATCGTCATTGGGATATTCCTGCCCTTCGACCAGGATCACCACCGTAAGCGTCGCCGCATACGCTTCTCGGATGGCACACGCCATGCTACACATCTGTCAGCAACAAGTCTTGACGGCTTCACAGCTCAGTATCCAACTTACCATGTCTTTTGGATATCTGCCACAATAGCGCTGAGACCCCAATGAGAGCACCAAGCCCGTGCCAGGACCTCATTGTCGCGCACACCGAACGCTTCAACCACGAGCACCTTCTCGTCGTCGTCTTCTTCCTCGTTGGCGCCGTGATCGAATAGGTGACCCTGAAGGCGGTTATGGCCAAAGCTGTGGCTGAACATATCCCGGTACGGTCCCTGCATCATGCCTGGCCCGGGGCTCGATCGCACACTATGCGGCTGCGGCCCCCCGTAAAGGCCTCCCCAGTCCCGTACTCCGACTATCGCGTCAACGCGGATCGCCGTATATATGTAGTCAAAGAAGAGGGGGTGTGGCCCCTCAGAGCACGGCCATGCCGCCACAAAAGATACGTCATACATGAGCCGCAACGGCCATGATACCCCATCGATGGCAAACTGTACCGTCGCGTCAAACAGTCGTGAACCCGAGGTTGTGGGTGATGCGCCGTCGGGCCGGTCCGCAGCTTTGAGGCTCAGCAGCTCTATCCGCACCGTGTCGACAGCATCGCCAGGGCCACCTTTCGGCATTACTGGCTGATATTCGTCCACGGGATAGACCTCAGCCGGCGGGCCCAGCGGGTCGGATCGCTCCCCCATCGACTCCACGTCCTTGTCACTCATCCGTTGCTTCGGTTTTCTGCTGCGGATACGTGCAATCTGAGATGGAGCTAGATCTGTCGTCGGGCGCGCGGGACCGACCCACCCAGCAACCCCATGGCAAGTGGGTGCCAGGACCTTGCCCACGATGCAAGTGGCGGACCAGTATGTGTAACTGTTTCGATACTGGAAGCCGCACTGGGGGTGCATGTGTGAGAGGAGGGCCAATTCGTTGGTGGCGTTGTCAGGGTCGAGGTCGAGGAGTGTGTTCATGATGAGAAAGGGAAATGTTTGCTGTTCCTCAAGTCAGCCTCCACGCATCGAACAAGCCGACGGCCACCATAGCTCACGAGTCCCAAAGACATGGACGGTCAAACTCACCCCAGGTAGCACCAGGCCGCTGAAAAAGGCAAAGGCATCAGAGCTGACTTCATCTAGAGACAGCTCCGAGTCTTTTTGTTTCATGTTATCGAGGGTCTCATCCAGATTCGGCCATCTCATCATCTGGGCGAAGCGCCTCAGCATCCTGATTTGGCGCTTCTTTAACTTGTAGCGGAGAAGGACTGCGACAAGTGTCAGAAATGTCCAACTCGAGCATATCATGCTCTGCAGCATGTCGTTGGCTACATGGGTGCTACTTACTATCTTCTGGGGTCTTGCCAAAGTCATCAACACGCACGAAATTCTGCCACCGACGAGCCAGAGCCAGATTCCACTGGATCGTGGGAGGGATCTGAGAGGTTAGCTTCTCCTTTGCCCAGTCGCCATGCTGTCGCGACTGAATGCGCAGCTCCAGCTCGAGGCTGAGAAGCAGCTGATGGAAGAACTTGTGGTACTGCTCGCGGTTTTCTTCACCCCTGTCAAAGATGAAGCGGGTAGCGACTTGGTTGCGTGGATTGCTAAAGTCGATCCAGTCTGGTCGCGACAGGACAAGGATGAGGTCGGTGATTTGCTTGTCGAGGGTCCGATGGGGACTGAAGATCTTGTCGGGATCTCTTAGGATGCGCTTGTAAAGATTGCGGTAGAGCAGAGCCTCGTCGTCATCTTCGAGGCCGTGGCGCAGCTGTTGCAATCGGTCAAAGATGCTCTCAAGTTCCATAGATCGGGGCATGATGCCGGAGTCGCGAAGCATGATGGCAGGAGGCAGGACGCTCGACATGGAGGCCCATTCGTTGAGGGTGATGGTGCCCGGTGAGTGGCCAAAGAAGAAGGAGTAGCTGGGTTGCTCGAGCGTTTCCCATGGGTATGTGGCATGGCCGTGGCCAAGCAGTCGCAGGGTCATCAGCTGGGTCATCGAGTCGTGAAGGTTGGCGACGTCCATGTGACCGGAGCCCTTGCCATTAGATAGATTGCCGCCAGAGGTTGTGTAGAGCGAGAAGAACTCTTCGGGGTGGTGCGGGATTGGGCGTTTGTGACCCTTGTGGGAGGGGGCGCCGCGGCCGACGAGCTCCAGGGCGTGCTGTGGCGGCAACTCGTCCTCGATGGAGATGCCGTCGGGAGGCCAGGAGGTCAGAGGTTCGCGGGAGCGGGTGGTGCGTCCGTTTACACCGCGGGTTGGTTTCTTCAAGAAGCCGGTAGACCTCACCTGTCTAGGCTCAGGCTCGGGCTCAGGCTCGGGCTGCGACCTTCTAGGCCGGCGTCGGACACGAGAATCGTCATCGGCGGTAGCGGGACGGCGCTTCTCATAACTGAGATCGGGAGCAGAACCGGAGTTTTGTGGAAAGGGTTGAATGGCATCGCCATTGCTGGCACGACGGGGTCGGTGGTATTCCTTGGGTTCGAGGTATTCTCTGGTCTAGAAGCGACGCAGTACAGTCAGCAAAGAGAAGCTTGAGCGATGAGGTTGTCCAGCCAAGCTATGGCTTGGCAGAGCTAGAGCTCTGCAGGAGCCGAGGCAAGGCGCGCTCGAGAACAAAGAAGACGCCACTACGCACCGGTGGTTTGGTGGATTGTCTCCTGCTACTGGCTCTTCGGAAGAGGCTCCAGAGACCCTTCTTTTCGCCTTGATCTGTCATGATGTCATGAGCGACGGGGCGGCTCTGGGGCGACTCGCGAAGCTGGCGAAGAGGATGGGGTTATCGAGCAAAGCCCATGAGGAGGGAGGGACGATGATGTTGTTGCGAAAGGGTGTTGGTCGCAGGTCTTGCGGTTCGCGACGCCCGATGGCGCGCTGGTCTGGGTTCAGGTACTAATAAGAAGGGGAAATCGGAAACTCAAGGTACGTAGCTCGCCGAGTTAGCAGCAGACGGACTCGACGTTGCACATGACCCCCCGCTCTTGGTTGTTCTTTGAGGATGAAGCGACAGCACCAGCAGTGGAGAGAGAGAGAGAGAGAGCCTGGGAATTGCTCGTGAAAGCGGGAGGAGAAGGGGAGAGATGGGAAAATGCGCAGCCCCCGAATCGCAGCGCAGCAGCAGCCCCGGGGCCTCAAAATGGACGCCCGGCGGGCAGGGGAAGCCGCGTCTTTTTTTTTTTTTTTTGTGGCGCGACTTGCAGGTCGACAATCGTGGAGGCGAGGCTGTCGTCCCAAGCACACGCAGCGGGAAGCTCTACGTGACAGGGATGTGTTGGGATGGAGGGAGCTATTTTACCACGTCACAGTACAGTAGGTAGTAGACACGCCGCGAGATTGAAAGTTAAAAGGGACAAAGGTCACACTCCAAAGTTTGTCAAGATTGTGAGGGGTGACAAAAAAGACAAGTGTAAAAGCGCAAAGGGATGGATGGATGGATGGGGGAGGCAGGGGAAAAGAGAAAAAGAGACAGGGCAGGTACGGACGGGGACGCGCAGCACATATGCATGAGAGTTCTCTCGTGCCTGCCTCATCATCCTTGCCCGCCGGAGGCCTATTGTTCCTCCACGCCGAGGCAGAGCAAGACATTATAGCGTAGGTATCCGTACCTGGTAGTTACCTGCCTACCTACCTATGTATTGAAACAAAAAAGGAAGCTTCCATTATTGTTCAATTGCGACAATTATCCACTCTACGATCAAGCCCAGTCTGTAACTATTACCTTCAGCCGTACTACGTAGTTACTATCGTCATGAATCACTGACTGATTGCCCAGTTCGGCATGCAGGTTCGTAAATGTGGAGAGCAAGAGCTGCCCGCAATTAACAAACCCATGCCTGCCTACCTGCATGCTGCGCTTCAGGGGTTCTGTCAAAGATGGATGCTTCTGCTTGATCATCCTACGCTATATTTGGACGAGGATCTTCTTGGCTCAAGCATAGGGCACGCCCAATTCTGCCAAGTTCTGTACTTGTCACCATATACATTGTATATTATCCTTGTTAACCAGCGGCCAGCACAATGCTCACATCATGGACATGTCTGATGCCTATCGATGACAACTAGAGTCAGGTTTATTCAACACAAGACCAATCAAAGCTGGTCAACACGTATGAGTCTAGCACAGAGTAAAATAGGTCGCCAATGCCTCCCTCCCCAACATCTTCAACCTGGCCAAAACGAAACACCAAAAGAATGCATCATCCAACGCCCATCCTGTCCGGTTCTCACAGATCCAACTTTGTACCCTCCGACTCTTTCATGCTTGCCTACTTCAGGTCTTCTGACAAAGGCTCACCTCCGTCCTGGCCGTCATTCATCCGTCCAAACGCTGCTCGATACTGTTGACCCATATTAGCACTTGACAGACACCTGCTGTGCCAGCAAAACTCACCTGGAAGAAAAAGTTTAGAATCAGGGCAACCATCAGTGAGACGCTGATGATCATGGGTCCAATCATATTGTCAAAGTCCTTGCCACTGCGCTCCAAGATCATGGTCCGGCGCAACCTGAGCATCCCGTAGCCCCAGGCACCTGCAAAGATGGCAATCAAGACATAGATGAGGCCCATGATGGAGGCAACTGTGTCCTTGCCGGCCGCCGTGTACAGTCCCACGGCCAGACCACCCTGCAGGATGCAGATGTGCTGCCACTTGAGAAACGTTCGCTCGTTGGCGAGCCAAACCTTGGGCTCGACCTTGAGCTCGCCAGCGTTCTTGATCCACTCAGTTGGCGCCACAACACCCTCGGGCAGCGCCTGCTGCGATGCCCGCTTCGCTCTCGAGTACTTGGACAGTGAGAAACCCGGGATCACGGAAGAGAGAGTGCCATAAGACCTCTCCTGCTCCTCCTCCTGCTGTCGGGAGCTGCTTTCCCCATTCTCTTCCCTATTTGTGATCCTGGATGCTCGGTTGTTAAGGGCCTGGGCGATCGAGTCCTTGGACATGCGGTCTGCCAGATATGACTTGCTCACCGGCGAGCTCTGGGTGGGTTTATACGACCCCGACTTTGCACCTGCGCCGATCAGGCTGCCCACCGCCAACACGTCCTCGTGCCGCTGGGCACGACGCTGCTCCTCTTCCTCAAATGACTTCTGAGGATCCTTTCGGATATCGGCCTCGAGGTCACTAAGCCAAAAGGGCAAGTTGTTCACATAGTCTTCGAATAGAACCGCCACGCCATGCACAAACTTGGAGAAGCGAGGTGTAGCATGGACCAAGTGAGACGACATCAGGTCCTCAACCCAGGACGGACGCTTCCGGAGACCATCCTCCTTCAACTTGATCTCGAGAAGAGCATAGGGGAACCGGTTGACCTCACTCTGGTTCATCTTCTTGAAGGGGTAGGTCATCTCGCTGTCGTCAATGTCAAGGCGGTGCCACTCATTGGGGTCACGGCAAGGGCGGTCGCGGTCGAGGGTGTCCTCGCGGATAAAGGCAACATCAGTGTCGATGGCAATGCGGATGCGGTCATCGGCGGGCTTTTGGAACGCGGTTCGCACATAGTTGGCCCTCAGAACAGGGCTCAGGCCCTTTTCCTTGACAAAGCTCTGGATGGTATTCACAGTCCGCTTGTAGGTGTCCACCTGCTCGGGGGTGAAGCTCTGCCTCTTCATCTTCTGGATTGCCTTGTCCATCTTGTAGTCGCCGTCCACAAACGACTTGACATACTTGTCCTTGATGGAGAACTTGAGCTCTTTGCTGCCCTTGTCTTCCACCGTCTTTTCCTCGACAAAGATCTCCGGGCGGGTGGTCAGCTGTCCGTACCAGCGAAGGCGCAGAGAAGTGGCCTCGGATTGACGATTGACCTTTTCGCCATAGAGGTCAAACTGCTTGCTATCAAAGTACAGCGAGGTGATGGATGGCGAGTCGCTTCCATCAAGCTCCTTGGCAGACTGCTCGCTGTAAACGAGAGCGGGCAGATGTCGGAGAATGACCGTCTTGACCTCGAGCAGGTTGTCAGGATGGACCCAGACTGCCGAGACATGTTAGTACTTTGTGATGTTTCACGACACGGTACGACTGCCAAGCAACGTCCCGCCTCCGAAAGGAAACCTACACTTGTGGGCGGTGTAACGCTCGCCATTGTGAGTCTCGCCCTGGGACTCGAGATCTAGAGGAGGAAGTTGGTCACCACCCTCCTCAAGCTGCTGCCGGATGGCAAAGTACATGATGGACAGCTTGTTGAGGAGGGGCGAGTAGCCCGTCTCCGAGTTGAAGGGGCGCTGGGCGAGGCTCAGCTGCATCATGGGCCTGACCTTGTAGCGGTCACCCCGCTTTCGATCGTGCTTCTTAATGATCTTGAGGAAGCCCGTGTAGTTGATGTTGCTGTACTTTTTGAGCTCGCGGACCTCGTTAGTGATGTTGTCGAGCTCCGACTCTAGAGCGCGCAGGCGGGAAGCCGAGATCTCGCCCTTTGGGACGGCTCCGTCATCCTCGGTGGACTCGACGGGGGCAAGCTCCTTGAGCTTCGCAAAGGCGGCATCGACGCGCTCCTTGAGGGCGTTGAAGCGCTGCTCCTGGAACTGGGCCACCTTCTCGAGCTGCTTGTTGAAGATCTCCTCGCAGAAGCGGGTCTCGTCGTCCTCGGTCCACGGGCGGTCGTCGTCGGCGACGTCCTCACGCAGCAGGCTCTTGAGCTTTGCGTAGTCGATGTACTTGTCCTTCCATGGCGCGTAGACGGACTCGCGCAGTGTGCGACCGAAGCGCATTGTGGGCGAGGAGGGGCTGGTCGTCAACGGTCTGGGAAGCAACTACAGTTGTCAAGGCAGGCGGGTAGGCAAGCAGGCCGGCCGAATGGCGAACAATGGACGGCTGTTCACGTCGGAGTCGGAGTCGGAGGATCGGAGCGAGACAGTCAATGGCGGGCGCCGGGGAGCAAGTAACACAGGATCCGGGAGATGGGTCACTGGATCATGACACAACGATGATGTCGTTTCGCAGAGAGCGTCGAGGAAGTCGCGACGAGATGATGCCGAGGAGAGAAGGACCCGACGGAAGGGGAGAAGGAAAGAGAAAAAATTGATGGATTTTCCAAGGGAGTAGAGAGGAAAGTCTGTGATCCACGGTCCCACGTTGTCGCGAGACAGGAAAGAAGAAGGAGAAGCAAGAGCAATCCACCCACTCAAGCACGTACGTAGGTTGTTTAGGTAGGTATTTAGGTAGTTTTAGATGGAAAGAAAAAAGGCCGACGTGAAACCAAGCATCCATGGAAAGAGCGACGCAACAATGGAGCCCACCCACTGCCCACCGCACCCACCACCACCTGCAGCAGGTACAGTAAAACAGGTCTATAACGATAGTGGCGGTCGGCAGGTTTCCATCGTAATAAAGGGGTTATCCTTACGTCAAGGTTGTACCTTTACTTGCTATTTATGTGAGAGGGTACTTATGGGCTCTTTTTCTCAGGAATTACTCCACTTTTCTTGAAATTAGGGCCCATAAGTTACCTAATTGGGGGAAATTAAGGGGCCTATAACGATAATTTATATGTGACTAAGCAGGATTTTAACGATATCGTTATCATCGGGACTTTCTTACTTTTGGTGGGAAAATCGCTGGTTTCCCGGATCGTATCGTTAAATATAGGTTATCGTTAGAACGATGATCGTTATAGACATGTTTTACTGTACCCAAAAGTGTCACCGGGGCCTGCTCAGTAGCTCCCCTTCAACAGCTCTAGCTCCACGGCCCCAGCCACTTGCATTAGCCAATTCATCCCATGGACGACCCGAACGACCAAGAGCTGGGCAGCGGCTCCTCGGTGTCTCGCAGCGGGCTGGCCGCTTGCAAAGCTACCAGGGTGCCAGGCCGGGCTATGCCTCAGAGGGAAGTGCGGGCCCCAGCGCCGCCTGGTTGTGCCGCTGCCTCTTCCTTCTCCGATTGCCCTATCAGAAGCTCCGACTTTTACACGTGCGGCACCTTGAAGGCGCCAGTGGGTTAGTGACGCAACGGGTAGGCATGCATGCACCCCGATTCCAGGTACCTGACCCATGCTCCCATTCCTGCTGCTTCGTGCATTCTGGTGTCGTCGTTGACGCACGTGAAGGCGACAGGAGGGAATAGCTTCATCTGGAGATTTGGTACATCAGCTAGATCGGCGACTCCCTTGGGTCGTGAAAATCATTTACAGTTTCTTGACCTCTCGGGCCATCAAAATGTCACTCGTGTCGAGAGGGAGACTTGGCTTCTTGCTAGAGCTCGCGGACTAGACCCAAAGAGACGATAGCCCATCGCCCAAGCAACACAATCGCAACGTCGTTTTTCAAGGGCACGTGAGCGGCTCAAGATGTCAACATTGACCCTGTCTGAGAGGGAAAATGTTCTCTCCATGGCAGCATTCCTGCCTCATCTGACCACGAGACCCCTATCCCCTGTCGCCAGGTTGGGCCAGAGATATCAAGGGGGCACACGACATGTTTTGTCGAGGCCACATTCGTCAAGGATTTTTCAAAGCGAGGGCTCAATGCACCTCGCGACCCCTTCTCGGCGCTTCTCGAGACGAACATCTGCCACCGAGAACTACTACGTACCCAGATGATTGCCGAGTACCGTTGCTCTAGCATCAACTCGGTTAGCCTCTGTGTGATGTGCCCCGTATTGAATCGTGTACCGTCCATGTTTTCCGAGTGAGTGACAAACCATTGACTGGTTGGTTCTCTGAAGGGAAGGGATCCAATACGAAAACTCATCAGCTCTGACTGACACAGGGCAAGGGTTTCCACAATCCCCAGTACTTAATCAAGGGAGATGAAGCAAGAACAGTCCGGCATGGCCAATTTGAGCAGCAGGTAGCAATAGTCTCTATTTAGTAGTAGTACTAAGTCACCTGCCTCCCCTTCTTAGCGAGCAAACCCAAGCACGAGGAACTCGTCGGGATGAAGAGCCTGGAGTAAGTGATGGGCCCGAGACGGTTGAATCTGATGATCGATACTCTGACGGCAGCCACAGAAGATTCGCAAATTCGAATTCTATCCATGCCTTGCTGGGACATGGTTACCTCGCACACTCATCTCGGGCCCGTGGTTCTGGCAATGGCTGGCTGTCTGAGCGCGTCGCCTTCAAGATGGCACGCGGCAGATTCAACTCGACAACACAGTTGGCTACCTTGATATGGACCTTTCTCTGTAGGGATATCGAAGGTCTGGGGGGATTCGGCATGTACCAGGACTGGTGTCCTGACCTTTGGCCTTCCTGTCCTCTTCTGCCACTGTTACCGCTTGGAGAGGGCACGAGAAGGCCATGCCTAGGTAACCTTGCCACCGCGGAGACTGAGCACATTCAAACATTGGCTTGATGAGGTATCCCAGGCAGAGATAGTTCTAGCCTTTGACCATGGTGCAACACGGTGAGTATTAGGCGAGAGAACCGCGTGGTCTGCAAGCATGTATTGATCCTGACGTGCAGCCATGTCCCATATGACGACCTCTTCATCAAGCAATCATCCAAGTCTATACTAACCCATTTAAAATCACAATATATTCTAAAAGTCCGGCGGTAGTGTCATCTCCCCTCGGAGACTGCTTACGAGGTGGCAGTCATATCTCAGACGCGTCACCAGCCGACTCATCCCTTGAGCGTCTGAACCAATCCATCTAGAATCATACAACAATGCAACATAATTAACAGAAACCTCCGTAGTTGAAAACACTCTGCAATGCCATTCGTGATGCTCCCAAGTTCAAATTACACCGTCCCCCATCGACTGGGCCGACTCTGAGACAATATGTCTTTGATTCATGTGGGAACGCAATTGGCTGCATAGAATCTGCCCGGTCGAGAAGTCCCTGCAGGTACATGCCCCATATCGATATCCCAGATGTTGACCAGGCTGTGGCGAGAGCCAGATGGAGGCCTTATCAAAGTCTTGCGGTAAAATCAGTTGAAGCATTCCAGACCTCGATCTTGCCACGAATCAACGTCAACACTGCCAACCTTGAATCGGCCAAGAGCGAAGTATATGCCGAATATAGCTGACCGTTGGTTGTCCAGGAATAAATAGCAACAGCGATGTCCCATTCTGATAGGCCCATCATGTAACGCTGACACTATCAGCTTGGAGTTGTATGGGAATCCAACTGAAGCTGAGGATTCGTGGTGTTCTTTGAGAGCCTCATGACGCTCACACTCCTGTAGCTCTACTCTTGATAGATTCGACATCCACTTGGAAGCGTCACCTTGAAGCAGGTATTGGATCGCGCTACCTGACTCCCTCCCTCCAACATGGGTTTGAAGGATGATAACCGAGGTGGTGTTGGACATGTTCCCCAAAAGTCCAACATACCTCGAGTCAGTAGACAAGGTGTCCTTGGAGAAAACGGCGGACAGAATCATCATCTCTGGTATCGTTCTGGCACTGGCCCAGATGTTGCACCGGTATTGACAGGCGTATTGGAAGCGTGCCAGTAAAGATGTGACTGGCACTTCCATGCAAAGTGATCCAGAAGGTTTTCAAGCTAACAAGGTCTGTTCGGGGATAAGAATATATAATCCAAGACACCTACCCCTTGAGAACCTGTCTGCGGCATGGAGCCTGTCATATCTGCCTGGCTAGACCACGCTTTCATCCCACTTGGCTGGATTGAACATGACATGCAGAAATGATAGATACACTCTCTCTGACTCGTGAGCTAGAATTGAAAAAGAAAATGCAATCACGACTGGATCCAGGGAACCGAGCCTTGGGGTGATGACTGTCGATGGAATATACAAAGGTGGCGAGGGAGGCGGTCCTAGAAGAGGGTCGACAGGAGAGAAGGATGAGAAGCAGCTGGCAAGAGGATATTTACGCTTGGGCTATGCAGTGTCGGTGACCGACGAGTCGAAAATCAGGAGTATTACATATCCAGCTTATCAATCTCTGACCCGTTCACATCCCATCGACACTCGAGGATCAGAGCACGACTATATTGTACCAAGATAAACACGCACGCATTCCAGCAAACCTGAACAATGGTCCAGTCATGCTAAAGAGAGCCCAGGTAATGTACTCACCCTGTCATTCTCCCGGCAAACGTTGTTCGGGTAGCATGCTGTTGAAGCCAGATGAACGAGCCTGGCTGGCGATAGACAGTACCCAGCGGTCATTGGAAGCAAGCTGAGTAGCGAGGGCTATACAGAATAGCCCCGAAGAAGGAAGAATACACCCAAAAACACCCCTCTCCACCGGTGGTTTGGCAAATGGGACTAGAGATGGTTGGCTTTGCCATGGCTTGCAACGACGATACGAGAGTCCTCCTGGATCCGGCGAAGGGGGCCAATCTTCGTATCATTATCATCTCAAGGTCAATAAGCCCGATCATAGAAGCGACATGGGATATACCAAGGTCACCCTCGACCAAGCATGAAGTATAGGCGGTGATGCCAGAGTGACATGGAGATACCGAAGAGGCCCGGATGAGGAGCCTTGACACGACATCATCAAGCTAAGAATAAGCAAGTGGCAAAAGGTAGGGTGAATTAGGGGGGTGAATTAGGGATAGGGATTAGATAGTATTGCCTAACATGAGGACCAGACTGTCTAAAAGTCAGGGATAGAGGTTATGTTAAAAGCAGATGGAATCAGGTCAGAGTTAGGGATGATAGTTAGGTATGGGCATTCTAGGCTCTGAATGGTGCTAATAAGCAAGTGGTAGGCCAGAGGGGCGCCCTCAATGAGTAACAATGTCCATATCAGCAAACCTCAAAAGACCAGCTTCACTTGACAGTTTATCCCGTAATTCGAATCAAAGTTTTATATATCCGTCCTATCCTATCCTATCCTGTCGCAAGCCCGCAATTTCTACAAATTGGTATAGAAAACAACAAAGTCGCAGTTCCCCGTTAACCCAGGCCCACAATCAGGGTATATCGCTGAACCGTTTGCTCCCATGCCAACAAAAACACGAGAGAGAAAGACCATCCTATCCAAGACGGCGTCATCTATTTAGGCCTCGACCTGGATCTGAGTAAAGATTTCCTGCGCGGTACGCTTGATGATACCACCGGTAACCGGCAGGTTGGTGTACTGCTCGAGGTACAAATCAACCTCACGAGCAGCCTGGCGACCTTCATTGATACCCCTGATGAAAAAGTTAGCTTTTGGTTCTCATAAAATGTGGTACAGCTGTTCGGTCATGACTTACCAGACAATCAGGGACTGGCCACGACGGGCGTCGCCGGCAGCAAAGACACCCTCAATGTTGGTGCAGTACTTGCCAGGAGGCGTCTTGACGTTCTTGCGAGCGTCCTTCTCAATGTCGTCTCCGAGCACACGAGCCTCGGGGCCGAGGAAACCCATGGCAAGCAGGACAAGGTCGGCGGGGAAGAACTGCTGAGAGCCATCCTCCTTCTTCATGTCCCAACCACCGCTGGGAGACTTGGTCCACTCCACGCGGATCGTGTTGATGCCCTTGACCTTGCCAGAGCCGTCGTCCATAAACTCCTCAGACATGATGCAGTACTCACGCGGGTCCTTGCCAGTGTGCTGACGGACCTCGGTGTGGCCATAGTCCACACGGTAGACGCGAGGCCACTGAGGCCAGGGGTTATCACCAGCACGCTCGGGCGGGGGCTGGGGCAGCAGCTCAAAGTTGGTGACCGACTTGGCACCGTGGCGAAGAGAAGTTCCAATACAGTCGTTACCAGTGTCACCGCCACCAATGACAACAACGTGCTTGTCCTTGGCAGAGATGTAGGTGTTGTCGGCAAGCTCAGAGTCGAGCAGAGACTTGGTGTTCTTGTGGAGGAACTCCATGGCGTAGTGAATACCCTCGAGCTCACGGCCTTTGATGGGCAGGTCACGAGCAACAGTGGCTCCAGTAGCAATGATGACAGCATTGTTGCTAGCCCGAAGCTCGTCGAGGGAAGGGTGGCCCTCCTCGCCAACAGCCACGCCAGTCTCAAAGATGATGCCCTCAGAAGCCATGAAGTCGGTTCGGCGCTTGACAATACGCTTGTCAAGCTTCATGTTGGGGATACCGTACATGAGCAGACCTCCCAGTCGGTCAGCACGCTCGTAGACGGTGACGAGGTGGCCAGCACGGTTGAGCTGATCGGCAGCGGCCAGACCGGCAGGACCAGAGCCAATGACGGCGACAGTCTTGCCAGTGCGGACCTCGGGGGGTTGAGGGATCATCCAGCCCATCTCGAAGCCTCGGTCGATGATGGCACACTCAATCGACTTGATACCCACAGGGTCCTCGTTGATACCCAGCACGCAAGCACCCTCACAAGGAGCAGGGCACACACGTCCAGTGAACTCGGGGAAGTTGTTGGTCATCAACAGACGGTTGAGAGCATCCTTCCATTCTCCCTGGAAGACCAACTCGTTCCATTTGGGGATAATGTTGGAGATGGGGCAACCAGTCTCGGACTGGCAGAAAGGAACACCGCAGTCCATGCATCGCGCAGACTGATACTTGAGCTCGTCCTCGTCCAGGCGAGAGCTGAGCTCGGCCCAGTCCTTGAGACGGGAGGCCACAGGTCGGTACTTTTCGGCGCGGCGCTTGTACTTCATGAAACCCTTAGTCTTGTCGAGCACAAGGGCACGCTTCTTCTCGACAGCATTGTCACCAACGGCCTCTTCGAGATCCAGGAGCTTGGCGGCCTTGTCCGCCTTCTTGGTGTGAATGCCAGAGACAGCGGGCAGGTTGTACTCGGCACGCTTGGCCTCTGCAGCCTTGGCAGCCTCCTCTTCGAGAACACGCTTGTAGTCGACGGGAAGGACCTTGATGAAGCGAGGCAGAGCGCGGTTGAAGTCAACCAGGATGCGGGCCGCACGCTCGGACCCAGTATAGTGGTGGTGGTCCTCAACGAGACCGCGGACGAAGGCAATCTCAGCGGGGTCATCGATAGGGCCAGCCTCAACCATCTCATCGTTGAGCTTGGAGATGAAGTCACCGTGGACGTCCAAGATGTAGGCGATACCACCAGACATACCAGCTGCAAAGTTGCGACCAGTAGAGCCAAGAATGACGACGCGTCCACCAGTCATGTACTCACAGCCGTGGTCACCAACTCCCTCAACAACCGCGGTAGCACCCGAGTTTCGGACAGCGAATCGCTCAGCTGCAACACCCCGGAAGAAGCAAGTACCAGTGGTAGCACCGTACAAGCAGGTGTTTCCGATAAGGATGTTCTCCTCAGCCTTGAAGACGGCAGAGCGAGGAGGGTAAATGATCAGACGACCACCCGACAAGCCCTTGCCGACATAGTCGTTGGCGTCACCCTCCAGCTCAAGCGTGACACCGGGAGCAAGGAAGGCACCGAAGGACTGGCCAGCAGAGCCCTTGATATTAACATGGACAGTGTCCAGAGGCAGACCAGCCTCGCCGTAGCGCTTGGAGATGTGGTAAGAGAGTGAAGTACCCATCGCTCGATCCGTGTTGACAATGTCACACTCGATTCTCGAGGGAAGACCCTTGTCCAGGGTCAACTCGGCCTCGGAAATCAGCTTGTTGTCGAGACGGACATAGAGCTTGTGGTCCTGCTTGCGGACGTTGAAGGTGGCGACACCAGGTCGGAGCTTGTGAGCCGGGGTCAGGAGGAGGGACAGGTCAATGTTGGCCGTCTTGTTGGTTCGCAGATCATCACGCATCCTAAGGACTTCGACGTGTCCAACCATTTCGTTGATGGTGCGGAAACCGAGCTGGGCCATGATGGCCCGGAGCTCGTTGGCGACATAGTAGAAGAAGTTGATGACGTGCTCAGGGGTTCCCTTGAACTTCTTCCGCAACTCAGGATCTTGAGTAGCAATGCCAACAGGGCAGGTATTCAAATGGCACTTTCTCATAAAGACACATCCCATGGCGATGAGAGGAGCTGTGGCGAAGCCCCATTCCTCGGCACCGAGCAGACAGGCGAGGGCGACATCGCGACCGGTCTTGAGCTGACCATCAGTCTGCACAACCACACGACCACGGAGATCGTTGAGGACCAGAGTCTGGTGAGTCTCGGCCAGACCCAGCTCCCAGGGCAGACCACCGTACTTGATACCAGTCCATCGGGAGGCACCAGTACCACCGTCGTGGCCAGAAATCAGGATGTGGTCGGCCTTGGCCTTGGCGACACCAGAGGCAACGATACCAACACCGACTTCGGAGACGAGCTTGACGGAAACTCGGGAGCGAGGGCTGGAGCACTTCAGATCGTAGATCAGCTGCTTGAGATCCTCGATGGAGTAAATGTCGTGGTGAGGGGGAGGCGAAATGAGACCGACGCCAGGAGTCGAGTGACGAGTGCGAGCAATCGACTTGGAGACCTTGTGGCCAGGAAGCTCACCGCCCTCACCGGGCTTGGCACCCTGGGCCATCTTGATCTGAAGCTCATCAGAGTCAGCCAGGTAGGCTGAGGTGACACCGAAACGACCGGAGGCCACCTGCTTGATAGCAGAGCGCATAGTATCACCGTTGGGAAGGCGCTGCGATCGTTCAGGATCCTCACCACCCTCACCGGTGTTGGACTTGCCACCAAGTCGGTTCATGGCGACAGCAAGGGTAGAGTGAGACTCCATAGAGATGGAGCCATAGGACATGGCACCAGTGCAGAAGCGGCGAACAATGTCGGTCCAGGGCTCAACCTGGTCAATGGGGACAGGAGTGCAGTCCTCAAACTTGAAGTCGAGGAGGCCTCGGAGAGTGCAGTTCTTGATCTGCTCATACTCGGAGCGCGAGTAAGCCTCGTAGGACTTGTCGTTCTTGGTTCGAACGGCATCCTGGATGTTGGCAATCGAGGTAGGGTCGTTGACGTGAGGCTCGCCGCCATCACGCCAGTGGTACTCGCCGGACTCAGGGAGGCCAGTAGGGCCAATGGTGGATCGCGAAGGGAAACCACGCTCGTGGAATCGGAAGGCATCTTCAGCGATGAGCTCAAAGGTCATTCCCTGAATGCGAGAGGCGGTGCCCTTGAAGCATCGCTCGACAACGGACTCGTCGAGACCGAGGGCCTCAAAGATCTGAGCACCCTTGTAAGAAGCAAGAGTCGAGATACCCATCTTGCTCATAACCTTGAGGATACCTCCGTCGCACGAGTGCTTGTAGTTGCGGATGAGAGCCTCGTCGCTCAGCTTCTTCTTGACGAGACCTTCGCGGTTCAACTTGAGGATGCACTCCATGGCAAGATAAGGGTTGACAGCGTCCGCGCCATAACCAAGGAGAACACACATGTGGTGGACCTCACGAGCCTCAGCAGTTTCGACAACCAGGGCAGCCATCGATCGCCACTTGTTGCCAACCAGGTGGTGGTGGACCATAGCAGAGGCCAGGACAGCAGAGACCGGCACGCGGTCTGGGGAAGTGTTACGGTCAGAGAGGATAATGACACGGTCCCGAGCCTCGATGGCGGCAGTAGCCTCCTCGCAGATCCTGTCGAGGTGGGTGATGTAGCCTTGAACACCCTGGTTCTTGGGGAATGTCAGGTCAATAGTCTTGACAGTCCATTCAGAGTAGGTGGAGGACATGTTCTTGATAGCATTGAACTCTTGGATGGAGAGGATGGGGCTCGGAAGCAGCAGACGACCACACTGGGAAGGGTCCATCTCCAGGAGGTTACCCTGAGGGCCAACATAGCACTCCAGAGACATGACAATGGACTCTCGGATGGGGTCAATGGGGGGGTTGGTGACCTGGGCAAAGAGCTGTCGGAAGTAGTCATAGAGCAGACGAGGAGCCTGGG
Organism: Fusarium illudens; assembly: GCA_013623515.1. Taxonomy (NCBI): domain Eukaryota; kingdom Fungi; phylum Ascomycota; class Sordariomycetes; order Hypocreales; family Nectriaceae; genus Fusarium; species Fusarium illudens. Next base: position 1,756 of record JABFEX010000722.1, on the reverse strand, counting down.
TCAGACAAGCCAGGGGGGCATCGTTACCCATGGAGCCAAGAGCTTCCTTCTCGTCGGCGGCCATGGGGGCAAGCAGCAAGCTAACCTGCTCGTGAGTGTATCCAAAGGAGAGCAGCAGGGGATCAGCCTGGAGGGTCTTGTCGTCCAACTTGGGCGCAAGGTCCAAAGCCTGCTCCATGGTCTCGAGGACCTTGGGCATGGTAATCAATTCCCTATCAAGCCACGCTCGGAAGTCGTGTCTGCTAGCAACAGCCTCCTTCAACTCCTTGTCGTCAATGATACGGCCAGCCTGGGTATCAACCAGCAACATGCGGCCAGGCTGGAGACGGCCCTTTTGAATGACGGTCTCGGGCTCGACGGGGATGGTACCGACTTCGGAAGCACAGATGATGCGGTCGTCGTCCATGACGTAGAAGCGGCAAGGTCGAAGACCGTTTCGGTCCAGGTTAGCACCACAGTATCGGCCATCAGCAAAGGTGAACAGAGCAGGACCATCCCAAGGCTCCATCTGGCAGGCAGCCCATTCGTAGAATGCAGCCTTCTTGGGGTCCATGTGCTGGTTTCCCTGCCAAGCCTCGGGGACCATCAGCATGACAGCCTCGGGCAGAGAGAGAACTCCGTTGATGGTCAGGAGCTCGAGAACGTTGTCGAAGGCAGCAGAATCAGAGCCACCATCCTCGACGACAGGGTACATCTGCTCGAGTTCCTCCTTGAAGATATCAGACTGCATGACACCCTCACGGGCGCGCATCCAGTTCTTGTTACCTCGCAGTGTGTTGATTTCACCATTGTGGGCAGCCCATCGCAAAGGCTGAGCGCGGTCCCAGGATGGGAAGGTGTTTGTGGAGAAGCGAGAGTGGACCAGGGCAAAGTGTGCCTCGTAGTCGGCGTTGACGAGATCGTGATAGTACGAGTAGACCTGCACGGGAGAAAGCTGACCCTTGTAAACAATGTTCTTGTTTGAAAGGGAGCAGATGTAGAACCAGTTGTGCAGTCCAATGCTCTGGGTAGCACGCTTGCGGAGGATGTACAGCTGTCGCTCAAACAGTCGATCGTCGAACTGCTCAGGATCAGTCATCTCCGGAGCAACGCCATCGCCATAGGCGGAGGCAAGGACGACAAAAGGCTGGGCGATGATGGGCTCGCGAGACTTGGCAGCGGGGCCCAGAAGAGTCGAGTCGACGGGGGGCCGTCGCCATCCCAGGACTCGGAGACCCAACGACTCGGCAACATCTTCCAGCTGCCTCTTGGACTCTTCAAGAGTCTCCTCGTCGGGCTTGAAGAACAGGTTTCCCACGGCGTACTGGCCGAGAGGAGGCAGCTTAATGTCCTCCTCCTTTTCAAAGTTCTTGATGAAGAACCGGTGGGGAATGGATGTCATGACACCAGCACCGTCACCATCTCGAGCATCGGATCCCACAGCACCGCGGTGGGTCATGTTGCAGAGTAGGTTTCGGGCTGAAGGAGGTCAGTATTCTGTTCTGCCATGACACCTTGGACGAAAAACTCACCATCGCTGACAATCTTGTGGCTAGGCTTGCCCTTGATGTGGCAAGCAAAGCCGACACCGCAGGCATCCTTCTCGAGAGAAGGGTCATACAGACCCTGCTTCACGGGCAAAGCACCAGCCCACGAGTCATTGTTCTCGGTCTGATACTCATAGGGGATGTATGGTTGTTGCTCGGATTCGATATGGATCTGTCGGTCGTCGAATTCCTCGTTTAGGCCCATGCTAGGCGAGGGTGTCGACCGGGTC
>JABFEX010000720.1:0-19266 GCA_013623515.1 Fusarium illudens | reverse complement strand
GTGCGCGCCGTGTGATTCCATCTCTCACTGCCCAAAGCGTCCGTCGCTCAACCCCTGGTCCGTCCTTTGAAGCTCAGCTCTCCGGGCAACTTGACCCCCCGTCGTGTCTCCCCCGTCCGTCCCTGCCGACCGCCGCCGCGCCGCAACGTCATCCCCCCCCCAAACTCAGCCTCTCCTCTCGCATCACCTACCTTACCTGCAAACCAACCATCGCTAGAAAAACTCCCATCGCCGACACACGATGGACTACAGCTCCACCATCCACGACATCGACGACCCGGTCGATGCCTCTCCCTGGGGCAACTCACCCGTGTCATCGCCTTCGCGAAACGCCTCCACCTTTCAACCCATCTCAGGCGATGCTCCTCCCCCCTTTCGCTACAACGCCCAGTCTTCGAATGGCCTCGCGCAGGATCATTCCGCATCGGATGCCGAGCCCTTCCACCGGCCGGGCACCGCGACCACCGCCTCCGGCACCGAGGATGACACCGAGGCGTCCGGCACCCTGAACCCTTCCGAGTCAGAGTCCGCCGCAGCCGTCGAGGAGGGAGTGCCTGCGCATAGCCAACAACAACAAGGCCAGACTGCTGCGCCGGCTCAGGGGACACAGGCGCAGAAGCCAGCTCAGCCTCAGTACAGGCTCCAGGCCAAGATCACAGGGCTTGAGCGAACGGGCAAGAAGGATCCCATCCTTCGGTTCGACGTTCACGTAGGATGGCCTTCGTCTTCTTTCTTGGTCGCGGACTAACAGAGCTCAGACAAACATCCCCCGCTTCCGTACTACTCAGTTCCGCGATGTCCGCCGACTACACTCCGAGTTTGTCAAGCTCGCCGAGCATCTGATATCCGCCAACCCAGAGTCACTTGTTCCCGCAGTTCCCCCGCCTCTGACTTCGGCCGGCGCAGGTACGGATGAGGATGAGTCTCGCGTCAAGGCCCTGATGCAGCGGTGGTTAAACTATGTCTGTGGAAACGACGTCTTGATGCAAGACGACGAAATGGTGCTCTTTGTCGAGAGCGATTTTGGCTACAGCCCCATGGTTAAGAGAAAACAGCCAGCGACGGGCGTCCGCAGAAAGATTCTGAAGCAATTCGCTCCTCCCCCTGATGATACCCCTGAACTTGCGGATGCTCGACCAACTGTCAAGCTGTTTTACCTCGGTAGCATGGACGCTGGCCACAAGGTTGACAAGCTGGTCAAGGCCCGGAGAGGTAGCTATATCATTGGGTTTACGTGCACAAGATGCTAACCGATCCAAGGACTTGGCCTCGCTGAGGCTGACTACGGTGCCAAGCTTACGAGCATGAACGCCCAGGAGCTTCATCCTGGTCTAGCCAATGCCTATCGGAAGCTGGGTAAAGTCGTCCAGACCGTTGGCGACTACCATGCGGCTCAAGCGACGGCCGAGGCCACCACCGTTGGTGATCCGTTCCAATATCATTCCCAGGACGCATTCATTGTCAAGGAATCTCTTACCAATCGCCAAATTTTGATCCGCGAGTTCCTGCAAGCGCAAGAAGCCACTCGTGGCAAACTCAACGCAGCTGACCGGCTAAAGGCCAGCTCCAGTGTTCGCCGTGAGAAGGTGGATGAGGCCATCACGGCCTTGGATGATGCGCGCCAGCATGAGACCTACTTGTACAACAAGACGAACCGTGTTACCCAGAACCTTGTTCAGGAGCGCCGCAAGTGGTTCTCCAGGACGGCGTCCGACCTGCGCCTGAGTATCAGGGAGTACGTGCTCCGCGAAATTGAGGCTGAGAGACGGACACTGGCTGTCCTCGAGACGGTCCGCCCAGATATCCGATCAATTGATGCCTCGGGGGGTCTGAGCCGTCTTGGTCGCGAGGCGCACCCAACTGTGCGCCGTTCGAGCCTCGCCGCTAGCCAGGGTCCCAAGGGTGACGCCTGGAGTGGTGTCCCGCGCCGCTCGGATGCCGCGAATCGCAGCGTATCGGGTAGCCTCATCAGCAAAGTCTCTGAGGAGGGTGACAACGAAGACACCGCCGAGACGAGCCAGGGACGAGTCGCGGGTGGTGGTCGCACAGGGCTCAAGGGAGTGAATGAGGAGGAGGACGAGGATCGTGTGGATGCCAGAAACGCTGCGAGTCGCCTGGCGGCCAGCACCTTCTGAATCGTCTAGAGGTGCGTGCTGGGAGGGTAGTTATGTGGATGACGGATCAGGGCTTGCATCAGTTGCCCGCCCCTCGCGATAGCATTGCTCTGAGCCTGATGTCATATGTAAAATTGTATGCTTTGTTTCCTCATCTGCGTTTTCTCATCTGCGTCTCCTCATCTCACATGCGTGCGGGAAGGTTTCACCTGCCTGAATGTGTGTTCCCGGGCAGAACGCCGAGGTGTGAACCGAGAGAGATATGCATCTACAGGCCGACTCTGCTACCCCCTTGTCCTGGTGGCGCCCATGGTTGATTGTCATTTCGTCACTTATCATTCATCATGCCCGATCTCGAAGTGATAAGCGGTGTAGATGTGGCCATTTTGTTACAGTCGCTCCAGCTGTTTGCCCCCGATTCCGGATGCGAGGTGTTGATGAGATGTTGCGTCAGAGCCTTTGATCAATCATCTTGAGTCCTGCCATCGAGATAGTTTCCGCATGGAGACCCGTGCACATTGTTATTCATATGCTGTACTAAAATCTGGCATTCAGATGCCTGGCAGATAGAGTGAGATAAGAGGCCCTAGACTCATTGGATACGCGGGTGTGAAAGATCGGACATCTGTTTCCACCCTGGCCAGTGACAAGTTGCAGCACAACACGTTGTGCTGCGTGACTGCGACAAGACCAGATGTTTGGGACATAAGGGTAGGTCAGATGTAGGTAGTTATAGATTGTGTCTATGCAGCGATTATGGCGGAATACCAACATGCATGCTGTGTCACCTTGACGACGATGGGGGAATCGGTAAGCCTCTTTATGATATCGGCGGATAGGTGATCACAAAGAGATAGGAGGAAGCAATCATCCACAAGCCCGGACTGACTCCTGGGTTCCCTTCGGGACAACTACCTACCCATCGGAACCAAGTCGCGGCTGGCCTTGTTCATCATGTCAGCAAAACAGCTCCGGGCCAGACAACCTTTCAACTTGAAATTGGGCCGCCTGTATCCTATGAGAACCCGCTAGAAGCCACATGCTTAGGTGGTTGGTCCTATTGCGTGACACAGTCGTTTCTTTGCCCACCCAAAGCGGAACGGCTGCGGCCATTGAGCCTGAAGCTGCAAGGGGGCAAGGCCAAGACGCGTGTATTGAATCGAGGAAACGATGCTCCACCATGTCGATGGCCAGTAAAGGTTTCGAATGCATGTTCCGTACCAAAAAAGCTTGCAGCAATGCCGGCACCGGCGTCCGTGACTGGTCGCCAAGTTCCAACAAGGTATCATCGCAGGACTGCACGCCAAATTTTTGCTACCTTGTCCCAACATTTGACAATCGAGCCGTGATCAGCCTCTTGACAGCCGCCCTGCTGCCTTGTTTCGATCTTTGGTAACCGACGTAAGGCCGTCTTGATGGTTGAAAGAACCCAAGGGTTGGTTAACAGAGTCACAAGCTCTGAAGTGGCGGTCTGATAGGACAAGGGTCTTTCGTCTGCCTCAAATAACTTTGGATCAGTGTTTCACAAGCAGTTGGCTAAATCGTGCTGATCTCTGTTTGTTCTGGTCTCGAACAGGATAGCTTGCCCGGCGCACCATGTTGGGAAGTGCAGTAATTATGTAAATTATCACGTAGGCGATGTGAAGGTCTGCAGCGGAAGAGACGGAAGCGCTGTCTGAACCCGCAAATCAAGTTCAGTATCATGAACAGTGTGCCATGCACATACTTGGCCGATAAGTAAGTTGTTGATATCCTCGCATAGAGCCTGAATCGAGGCGGCTGTGGTTAATGTGGTTGGAAGCAAATTTAACCATGATCTGACACAGCTATCGGAGCTTGTATGTAGCCACGAGGTGGTCGGACAGAGTTGTCGACCATATCCAGGGGTGATGATGAAGTGGTGGAACCAGGAGTGCATGGATCTCGTCATTTCTGCATCCTGAATGTGTGTCCAACCCTTAAGATTGAGCTGGAAGCGAGAGCTGCTGCAGCCCAGTGAGTGACATAGACTACGCCATGTCAACCGGATCCTTCCAGCAGACGGCGGAATGAGCGGTCTCCTAGAATGTCTCGAGGAGCAAATAGTGCCGGCACTTGGGTTGCAATGCCTTAGTCAAGCTGAACTTTGAGGCAAGGGCTAGAGCGCTAGAGCCGGCGTGGGCCTGCATTCTAGAAGGCGCTTCCAGCCGCCGAATGGCTCGGGATTGCGAAACCGTTCCGAGCAGGCTTGGCCCTGGCGGGTCTTCATGGGCAAGCCCAGGCGGCGGTCTTGAACGAAACGAGCTGGAGGTGCAGCTGTAGCGCATTGCTTGCGAACCGTCATTTCTGCAGGGTTGACATCTGGGTGACTCGGGCGAATCTGCTGCAGAGCCTCCTCATGGGGCTGTTGTCTCTCGATGTAGAGCCCTGGGCAGGATTGGCAGAGTTGACGAGTTGGATAGCATTTCTCCCACATGGGACACCAGATCGTGATGTCGAGAGCCCCGAGGGTGAAAGCCACGGATGCAATGGCACCCTATCAACATCCGGCGGGGAGGAATTGGCCAGAGCCTGGGGTCCGTCCTGGGGTCTGGGGTTTCGACCCTACTACGTATGATCCCTGCCGGCCGTATTAGGCGCGGTTTCCGTTGGGACCAAATCGAAGGACCTCATTCTCTCGCGTGGTGTCCCTGGTCGCTTGAAACAAGCTGCAGCCAACGGGTTGACAGGTGGAGGCGATAGACTGGTAGCGCAGGAAAGTCTCTGATTGATAAGGACCGATCATCACACAGACTCCGCCGGATGAGTGATCACCGGTGCAAGGATCTTGCTTTTTCCAATGGCGAAAACTGGAGCTGGTGACCTAGGTGAGGTGGTGAGTGAGGGCTGCCCCAGTTTGTCGAGAATCACCAAGATGAAGAATCGATCTCGACAGCTCAGGAGGCACAGGAGGGAAGAGGTTAGAGTTGGAGGGCATGGATGTGTCCCGATTGGAGATAAGGGCCAGGGAAATGGGCTGGGCAAGCACGCTTATCGGGTGGGAAAGTACGACTTAGACGGCCTTGCCAGAATTAAAAGTCCGCCTATCGAGTTCGCCAACGCTGGAACGCGCCTTCCACAAATTCTGCAGTGAGCACCTCTACGGCCAGGCTTGCAGCCGAGATGATCCTTTCGCCTGCACCAAGGATCTTGTCTTTGCCTACCTACCTACCAACATGGCGAAACCAGGCACGCCTCCACTTCCCTCCACTTCCATGGCACCTGAGGGTTGGAATTATCACTTCTCGAAATTACTCCTGGGGCGGCGGAAGCACCGAGACTCGGATGCGGCTCGGTCCTCCCCTCCTGGGTCCTCCTGGGTCTCCTCCTGGGTCGCGTCTCCTCCAGCTTGCGGCTTGTGGCGTACAGCTTGCGGCTGACGATTGTTGGTGGATAGGTAGGTAGTTGACGACGACTGGCGAGAGAGAGTCAAGGTGCCCCTGCAATCATGGGATCAGACAAGATCTCCGCCTGTACGGGCGTCCATGAGCTCCAGTCCCAGGGAGACAACGATGCCTGAGCCTCTCTCGAGAGTCAATTGCCGTCAAACTAGGTAGAGCTCTGTCTCAACGCAGCTTCGCTCGAGCTACCGGCCCCGAGACCGCTCTTTGCCTTGGCCTCTTCTTGGCCTTGGTCATTCCACTGGCACATCGTCACTCTTTCCTCGGCCCTCCGGGCTGCCGGGGCTTTAGGCCGGGTGTTGAGCAGGCCCCGGTCTGTCAGAGATGCTGTCGAGCTACTTTGCCCGTGCTACGCACAACAACATACGCCCTAGGTATCGTGCCCTCACCGCGATCTCGGGTGGATTAGGGGGGACACCCTCCGTCTGGCTGTGCATGGTTCCGGTCCATCTGGCCGCCCTCCGTCACAGAAAGATGCAACATCATCTACCGCTCTAGGCTTGTCGTCGCAATTGATGATCTTGTTTCCTCCTTGGAGCGGGCACCAGTCGTAGTCGGCATCACCAAGATACTGGCCGACTCGTTGGAGTTGTGACAGAAAACAACGGCTCCTGGCACCACCCCTCCTCCAGCAGAGCGATGGTCGTATCCTCGAAAGCATTGACGCCATGCTGGGAACCAGCGACAGGTTTTCCCATCTGCTAGGACCCTTGACGCCGCTAATAGACCCTTGATAGTGCGCCCCGCGACCAAGCATTAGGCCTTGAGTGACGCCCCATCTGTGCATGCAAGACGCCCGTCCTCGAAACAAACCCGTTCGCAACATCCACCAAGACTACCCTCTTGGTCCGGCCTCGGCCCAGGTACACGGCTCACCATCTTGCTCACCAGGGGCCGCCCCTCCACGCCATTGCCATCTCGTCCGGTCCTGCAGCTAGTTGGCGAGATGGCAATTTCTACCTAGCGGAAGACTCCTTGTCCCCCGGAGATAGCTCGTTGTTCCCTGACTGGGTCGCGTCCCGTTAACGAGCTCAACGCCTCCAGACGCCGGGCCACCTTGGCGTTGAGTAATTGTTGATGAGCACACGCCCTACCTCCCATTCCTGCTCTCGAATCGGACTCCTCTGGTCGAGGACTCCGGAGGATGCTGGCGAGGATTGTTACCTACTTAAGGGGTGGAGACCCTTCTTATTTGCCTCTATCTCCCTCTGCCCGAAGAGAGATAAATCCTCAGGTCTTCTTCGCCCGTCATCTTTAGCTCAAGCATCCCACGCCGAACAGGTCCCATATCCCACGTTTCATACCTTATTTCTTTAATCCCAACCTGCTTTTGGCACTTGAAGCGCCTCCAGGAACCATCCCGGACCACAACCCCCACGCGCCGGACTGCTCCCACGCTCTGCTCCCTCCACCAGCCAATCCCGTTGATTGTATTTGCCCCAAGAGGCAACCGGCCAAGCCATCGACCGACTTCAAGTCTCCATTCTCTCCAACATCCCACCCTCATCCCACGCTTCGAGCATTACTCTCGTTAGCCATGGCCCCAGCTGCTACAGGAGAGATTGCGCCAATGCATCTACCCGTCTGTCACTCGAAGCCATCCAAGATCAGTGCCTCTGTCTTGCATGGCCCCCGCGATCTGCGATTGGTAAGTGCTTCCAACCTGCCGACACGGCCATCGATCTTGGTCTCAGCCCTATCCGAGCACTCGGCTGACCTGTACGTCGCGCTAGGAAACGAGGACGATCGAGGCTCCCGGGGCTGGCGAGCTGCAGATTGCCATCAAGGCCACTGGCATTTGTGGATCAGATGTTTCATACTACAAGAAGTTTGCCAATGGCGATCTCTGCGCTTGTCACCCACTCTCCCTGGGCCATGAGTCGTCGGGTGAAGTTGTTGCCATCGGGCCTCAGGTGACCGGCTTCCAGCTGGGTGATCGAGTTGCCCTCGAGGTCGGCGTTGCCTGTGGGCAATGCGGGATCTGCCGGAAGGGTAGATATAACCTCTGCAAGAAGATGCGCTTCAGGAGCAGCGCCAAGAGCTACCCTCACTACCAAGGCACTCTCCAGGAGAGGATCAACCACCCTGCCGTCTGGTGCCACAAGTAAGTCCTGCCCCCATGGTCTCCTCCGTACCCTCCCTAACAGCTATACTCGGCAGGCTTCCGGAAAATGTCTCGTATGAGGCCGCTGCGCTTCTTGAACCCTTGTCCGTTGCTATTCATGCGGTCAACCGTGCCAAACCGGAGCCAGGCTCCACTGCTCTGGTAATCGGAGCTGGCACCGTTGGTCTGTTGACTGCTGCCATGGCCCGCCAATCGGGCTGCACCTCTGTCACGATTACCGACATTGATGCAGGACGGGTCGACTATGCTGTCAGTCGAGGATTCGCGACGCATGGGTTTGTGACCCCACGATCACGGCTGAACTCGTCCAACGTCTCCTCTGGAGTCTCCACCCCAGAGTCTGGTGCCATGACCCCGGCGAGCACCTTCTCTGCTGCGAGCCGATTCGATGGAGCCAGAGCACTGGCTGAAGATATCCTTGCTTCCTTGAACCCTGCGGGTGCCTTTGTGCTCGAGGAGGATGAGGAGGGCGTAGATGTCACCTTTGAGTGCACCGGAAAGGAAGTCTGCATGCATACCAGTCTGTACGCGACCAAGGCTGGCGGCAAGGTTATCATGGTGGGCATGGGAACGCCCATCCAGACGCTCCCCTTGTCTGTGGCCCACCTCCGCGAGATTGACATCTTGGGCATCTTCCGCTACTCCAACACATACCCTACGGGCATCCGGCTCCTCTGCTCCCAGGCTAGGAACGGCCCCGGCTCCGGCCTGCCATCCCTGGATGAAATGGTGACGCACCGCTTCAAGGGACTCGACAAGGCACAGGGTGCCTTTGAGCTGGCGACCCGCACCAGCGACGACGAGGGCAACCTGGTCTTGAAGATTGTGATTGAGGCCTGAAACTCTCCAGTTGCCTTGTTGAATGCGTTATGATTGATAGACAGAGATATCCAGTGACCATGCGTTTTGGTGGCCATCTTTTTTATGAATAATTTTGGGGGCGAGATTTGGATAAAAAAAATCAGAGGGGATTGCTTGTCTTTGACTTTTAACACGGGGTTTCTTTTTTCTTTTTTACTTTATTAAACAAAAAAAGTTGGGTTCATTGTTAGATAGGTAGTTAGTTATGTTTGGGCTGCTGTTCTGGGTGGGTTGAAAACAAAAAGTTAAAATCGATATATCAGCAATAGATGGAATAAGAAAGTCTAAACGCATGCGACAATAGTGTTTGAGAGCTTTGAAGGCAAAAATGCAATGCAGTGTCACGACGGGGGATGTGAGAGCTGTATGTATGTGTTGATCTGATATTGCTCGCAAGACGGTTTTCTATAAGGCACCGCCGGTGGTTTTCATCTACCCTAACACCTAACGCCAGGCTGAAATGTTTATGGATGAGCTCGCCATGGCGGGGAGCTCTGGTATTCGCCCTTTTCCTCTCAAGTTCTTTGGCTATCCCTCGGTGACGGAACCTCTTAGGTGAGGAGGATGTCTCCCGCACCTCTAATGTTAAAGGTAGCTGGGTCGACGGAATAGTCCGGGTTGCCGCCACGACGACTGGTCGCCTTGGCCGTCTCGACCACGTTGAACTTTTTACCCACATCCCGGGCCTGGTTGACGCTCTGCATGATGCCGTTGAGGAGGCCGACCAGGTTGACGTCGTTGGTCTCGTGGAGCATCTCGCGCTCGAACGAGGCTTCGTCCGAGGGGATGACCAGGTCTAGGCGACTGACGAGGGCCTGGATCTGGCGCAGTACGGTGGGTGAGGGGGCGGTGTAGTCGGCGTCCATGCTCCCAGGGTCGGCCGTGTCGCCGTTGACGTACGACGGTGGTAGGCGCTCGAGGTAGGTGGTGAGCAGGTTGATGCGGGACTGGAGCATCTTGATGGCGTTGGCCTTGGCGGTGAGTGCGGCAATCATCTCGTCCTCCTCGGGCGTGAGGGCGGCGGCGTCGTCCTCCTGCTTGCGCTCCTCGTCCTGGCTCTCGACCAGGCGGCGCTTGCCCTTGCCGTTGGACTCGACCGACAGCGAGGGCTTCTCCTCCTTGGGGGTGGCTGCGGCGGCGTTCCCGCCCGAGCCGGCGACGTAGTTCATGCTGATCATCTCGGTCTCGTCGGTCTCGACCGAGTAGGGCAGCTCCCGGAACTTGAGCGTTCGGGGGGTTGGTTCACCGTCGTCCATCTTCTTGTCCTCGCCATCGTTGTCGGCCCGAGTGCCGTCGACCTCCATGTTGCTCTCGTAGATTGTCAAGGGGAGCTTGCCGCCGACGGAGTGGTCGATGACCTGTTCGGGGTGGAAGCCGAGGAGGATGGCCGACTCGTTCCAGACTTCGAGAATCTGTTTGTGGATAGGGAGGATTATTGGGGTTGGACCCGAGGAGGGAAGAAGCGTGTACCAGCCGACAAGCTCGAGTTGCCTATCCTTATGAACGGTAGTCACTAGCCAGGTGTCAGAAGAATAAGAAACGGGGCGGTTTGTGGGAGTTGCCGACTCTGATCCAGGCGTGCGCCGAACTTTTCGATGTCGAGAATGTAGCCGTCCTGTGTGTTGGGGGCTTCCATGGTGTGGGCTTCAAAGGCATGCTCGATGGTGATCTCGCGACCGTTCTGCTGGCCTAGGAGGACGCCCACGATGGGCCCGGTCTGCTGTCGAAGAGTGTGCCGTGTGATGTAGTCGGAGATGGTCAAGAGGACGAGAGGATGGAGGACGGCCTGGAGCTCGGAGCTCTTCTGGTTGGAGAGGAGGGGGTTTGGAGTCGAGGCAGCCATGATGCTGTCTTTGGGGCGACAGGAATGGTTGATGTGAGGTCGAGATGAGCTGTAACTGTAGGTAGGCAGACAGCGTGTGGAACAGTTAATGGATGACTGCCCCGCGTCTTCAGCTCGAGTTGGTTAGTTACTGGCCGTGTGCGGCTCCGGACGTGGGTGGCTCCATGAATGGATGGGATGGATGAGAATGTGGGGTTGACGGGGTTGACGTTGTTGGCCCAGCTCCTGGCAGGCGCGACCTCCATTCCAGCCAGTGGGTGGGATGTGACCGATGACTAAGCCCCGGCTCTCATGTTCCCCCATGGATGGCAATTTCAACTCAATTTCATTCAGCTCGACTCGACTGCACGAGACCAGACCCTGAGATCCAGCACCACCGGGAGGGGATCAAATTGACGCTGGTTCCTTCTCTCTTTCAAGAGACGATTTGGGCCGTGTCGGCGTCTGCTCTGCCGTCGCCTGCTGCCGCCTATTCCGCCCAAACCCTAGGGGGACAATGACCCCTGCTGTTTCTCTGCAGTAACTGTCTGACTGACTGACATCCATCCATTCATCAGGAGTCAGGCAGCGCAGGCACAGACAGGCATTGATTGCCGTCCACTCCATCCTCGCTCCCCCACGACAACAAACCCATCCAATCCTTTGTTTGTTCGCCATGGCTGCGCGTCTCGCAAGGGCACTCGACGACAAAAGAAGCCTCCGTCTTTGACTTCCATGCCCCTCCTCGGCACGGCTCTTCCCTCCCCGATTCAACCAACATTCTCTCTCTCCCGGTGTAACTCTGTACATTAAACCTTTTTTTGTCCGCCGCTGCTGCAAGAAGCTTTGGCAGCAAGCATCCCGTCCCCTTTGAGAATCTCCACCTCAAAGTAGGTCCCCGGCCGTTTTTCTTTATTTCCTTTTTTCTTCTCTTTATCCATACTGGCTCGCCCTCTTTTTCTCTCTCTCTTATTTCTTTTGCAGGCTCTGCTGTGCATAGAGACATTCATCTTTTTACACTTCCATATCCCCTTTTGCCCTCTGTTGTCTGTCTCTTCTACCTGTGCCCCCCTTTGGACGACCCTCACTGGCTGGGAGAATCCAGGATACTCTCGGCAAATCTCCAACTCATCTGATCTCAAATAGTCTCTCTTATCTACCTCCCGTCTTCCTCATTGTTTGGAGAACTTGGGCAAGACTGAGGGGCACCCGTTGGGCCATTCGTCTCAGCCGAGTCTCACCTCGAGATCGCCTGTGCCTCCTTGTTCCTCGAGGCCTGTTACCCTTTATAGGTGGACAACCTTGTCTACCTACCTCGACAGCATCAAACCCCCTGTCACACCAACCTCGCCTTGGACATACACAATCATGGATTCTCATAGCGGAAAGCGTCACCACGACGACAGCATCGACAGTGCGTCGCCAGTACCGAGCAAGAAGTACAAGCAAGCAACCTCGTTTGGCTCCGACACTTCAGCAACCACAACCACCTCTGCCGGCTCCATCGAGTTGGACTATCCCGCAGTACATCCCCAGCTACGCCTTGACACTCTGATCCCAGCCTTCAAGAGTGTGCAATACGACCGTCCCACGGTTCGGTCAATATCACCTCAACCTCCTTCACCAAGATCACATTGACGAAACCTCCCTTTCTGGATTTCCACTTTTCAACATGGTACGGCACGGGACGGAATTGTTTTCACAAAAAAAGATTGGATACCGATACCACACACCACCACCCTCGACAGCGAAGGGGGGCAGACTTGTTCTCTCTGCATTCTAGACTCAGAATGATTCCCATTTGTTTGTTTGTTTACGCGAGTTACGAAGTATATTGGTTCTGACGGGCGGGTTATTGGGGATTTGAGCTATGAGCCCTCGACTTTTCTAGCATCTTGTTTTTACTGTCGGCGTTGGGCCAACAACTTATAGAGCGGAGGGATCACGGAGAAGCAGCATCAACTTATTAGACGGGGGGTTTATCAAGGGAGAATGGGGGTTTTGGGGTAACGATGTATTAATGGTACATGTACAAGTAGGATACGGCATACCTACGCACCAGATTCTCCTAATTACTATTACAAGCAGGACCTTGTCCTATCCCAGTTGACTTCCGTTCTTCATATCCAGTTCTTCATATCTCATTATTCATAACCCGGTAGGTCTCATTCACTGTCCATATCCCACCACATTACATCCTCGTCCCTTCTCGGTGGGCTAATCTCAAAGTTGCGCTCCATGGTGGTCCTCGCGTTCTCCATAACCAGCTCCTCGACCCGGGCCATGGCGTCCCCGTCGCCCGACCGCTTGGCCGCCATGTAGAGCGCCATGAGCTCGGCGTGCCGGGACTCGTAGTCCAGCCTCACGCGGCGCCGCCGGGCTTCGGGATCACATGCCGCGCACGTGTCGTCGAGGTACTGAACCTTGACGTCGGGGGTGCAAGGCCGCAAGGCGGAGGCGGTGCAGCAGTTTGTGGCGTAGTTTGTAAAGGTGTGGCCACAGGCCATCTTTGTCTTGATGCTCATGCACATTGCGGGAGTGTCGAGAGCTTTGGTCAAGTGTTTAAGAGGTCAAGTTGTGTGTAAGAGAGGTAGGTAGTTGTGGATCATGGATAGTGGCAGTGGTAGTGGTAGTTGAGGTTTCGGGCGACTTGGCTGTGGCCGACTTGTCCGTATGTAGTAACACCCATTGAAGAGCTCAGCTTGAAAATGGAGTCTAACCAAGGCGCGAAGGAGAAACGGGTTGAATTTGAATGAATTTAAGAAAGCCTCCCTCCACCCAACAAATTACCCCAAACAATTGGGGGGGAGCAACCCGCCCCCTGTTGAAAGCCGGTTGGTGAGTGTCGCATGATAATCATGGCACCGAGTCCACTCACCGCCATACTACGCCTCACGGTTGCAACCGGGCAAAGTCAAATTGGACGGCGCAAACGAGATTGAGGGGGCGGGAGGACGAAGCGTTCGAGGCGGTGGGCATACCGTGGAACAAAAGAAACCGACGGTGTGACGGAGAATGCTCTCGACTTCGAGTCATGACGGGGCTAAGACCTCACGAGAATGGCCGATATGATGGAGCGGTGGGAGAGAGTGGCAATGGCGTATTATTCGTTCAGAGCAGGGTCACTCGAGCCAACTACATGTTTCTCTAACTAACAAAACGGAGAGGGGATATATCTTTTCCTTGGCATCATGTTAACAAACTCCGAAAACTCCTGGTATGACATATTTTGTGCCCTCATCATGACTCCTCCGACTTTTGCTGCTCCTCCCGAGGTTGACCTCCTCCAGGACCCTGCTTCCCCTGCTTGATGCTTTTCCACTCCACGCAAAGCGAGCACAGCAGTTGAACAACAGAAAGCGCCACCGCGACAAAAAAGATGCGCGTGATGGCGTAGTTGTACGCGCTCAGGACCTGCCCCATGTACTTGGCCGGCACCACGTCGTGAAGATCCGTGGCGCCCGTGTTGAGGACGGCATTTGCGTCGAGGCCCGGGATGTCGGACAGGCGGTCGACGAGGCGCCCGCTGAGGATGGTCTGGCCAACCGACACGAAGATGGCGCCTCCCAGCTGCTGCATGAAGAAGGTGATGGAGATGCCGGTGGGGATCTGCTCCTTGGGGAGGGTGGCCTGGATGGCGAGGCCGGCAGTCTGCATGCCGAGGCCCACGCCGAAGCCGACGAGGAACTGGTAGGCTATCCAGTGCGAGGAGCCGGAGCTGGGGGTCAGGGTGGTCAAGAGCCCTTCGCCGACGGCCATGATGCAGGGGCAGACGATCATGGAAGGAACGTAGTATCCGATACGCTGGGTAAAGGCGGCGGATAAGATGCTCGCGACGACGAGGCTGAGGACGAGCGGGATGGTGTAGATTCCCGACTTGACGGGGTCGATGCCCTTGGTGGCCTGGACTGTAAGCGTGTTAGTGACTGCTCATGAGAGTACCTAATAGTAGAGAGAACTTACACCATAGGGGAATATAGTAGACGGCGAGCATCATGGTACCTCCGATGAAGAACATGGCCCACGCACAAGCCAGCATGGTCCGCTGCTTGATAACCTTTACAGGGATAGTCGCCGTCTCCGGCATCATGACCTGCACAACGGCAAACGCAACGGCCGTCAGGCCAAACACGACAAAGAGCAGGATTAGCCGCCAGTTGCTCCACGGGTATGTCGAGCCACCCCACTGGAGCGCCAGGATGAGGCAGATCATGGACGGGACGAAGAACAAGGTGCCCAGGGGGTCGAGCCGGGCGATGTGCTTGGAGACGGGGGCGGGTTCGTGCTCTTGCTTGGAGACCTTGAGGAAGAAGAGCAAAAAGACGGAGGCGACGGCGCCGATGGGGAGGTTCATGTAGAAACACCATCTCCAGGAGGCGCGTCCCGCAAATGCTCCTCCGATAAGGGGGCCGGCGACGGATGAGATGCCGAATACCATTCCGAACATGGCTGGAGGAGGAGTTAGCGAGGTTGACTAACTTATAGGATGGGGTATATATAACGTACATTGAAACATTGGTCGTTTATGGAGAGGAACCATGGGGATAATGGCCATCATCGAGCCTGTCATGATGCCCGCAGAGCCAATACCAGCAATAGCCCGTCCAATGATGAAAGCCACAGAACTAGGCGCAGCTCCACAAACCGCAGAACCAACCTCGAACAACAGAATACACGCGAGAAAGGTCATTCGTAGATCGTAGAAGCGATATATACGCCCAAAGATGAGCTGAAAGGCAGCAGTGGTGAGCATGTACGCCGAGCCGTACCAGCCAATGTCGCCCAGGCTGTCAAACTCGTTGGTGATCATGGGGATGGCGGTGGCGATGATGGTCCGGTCGAGGGCGACGAGGAACATGGCCGCAAAGACGGAGGCTATGATGAGCCAGAACTTGAGCGTCTTTGGCTTGTAGTTGTCCAGGGCTTCCTGCTGGAAGGCTGGGCCTTGGGGGCTTGGTGCTTCCACCTCGGGCTCATCTGAGGGCTGCTGTATGCCATGCTGGGATTGCTGAGTCTGAGTTTGTTTCTCGGAAGATGGTGCGATTATTGTATCGGTGGGGGTATGTGTTTCGGCAGAGGATATTGAGTTAGTGGGCTTTCGATGTGGTTGGTGATCGGGTTGAGGTGTAGTTGTGTCAGGAGGTGACATGGCGAGTTGAAGAGGAAGAAAATGTTGGTGATCAAGTATAATGTTATTAATGTGAACAAGGCATCAACATGAAATATTAAGAGAAAATGTTCTTGTTCGAATAAAAGATGGTTATCAAGGGATATTGGAGTGTCGCGTTGTTGACGTCTCTTGGCGTCCAAGGCCTGGATATATATATGGCCTGCCATCGGGACAATCAATGACCGGCTGACTTGAAAAAAAGGAAGAGAATATCCACCGAAACTAATGAGCTTCGTATGCAATCAAATAACTAGTACGCGTCCTCGACCTAGAGTAATAAAAGGGAAAGCAAAAACCCGCGTCTTGACGCTGTCCGAACGGCGAGGGAGACTCGAGGTCGGATCCGGGAAACACCCGAGCTAAGCCCGATTGGGAAATCCAGGTCGCGAAACCGCCAAGAGCTCCTCCCCTCCTCGGGACCGACGGGTATAATCTCGCCCTCAACTCTTCCATCGCGCCTCTTGTCTCGGCGAGCCTCTCGTACCCGAGGACGACGCAGTACATATGAGCAGAGGCCTGAGCCGTCGAATCGTCCGTCTAATTAACTAACTGCAGGCATTATCTGCTGCTCCCTGCAGGGCAGGTCAGGAGTACCTTTTGCGTGCGCAACCGCAGACTGGGGGCCCAATCAAGACCAACCATCCAATCCATCCATCTTCCACCGTTGAGAGACTGGACGCCAAGCAAAGAAAGACTCCTCCTTCGCTCGCTCTCTCGGGCCCGAGATCAGAAACAGCCCTACGTACGCACAGGATCAGATCCCCGATCCCCCTCCCTGGACGGACCATCACCGCCTTTCCGGGCCTGTCACCGGCCGCAACTCGTTGGTGCCCCCCGTCAATCTCAGCCCTACCCGCCGCCTGGCAAGACTTGCAGCCCAGCTGAGAGGTCCTCATCAGCTGTCCCGGCAACGCCTCTTCGGGACCCATCGAGCAGCCCCATCTCGCCTGCCTCCCTCGACGCACAGCACAGCACACCACCAAAAGAGGACCCTCCCGCGCGCCACCGCCGCCCCGGGACACACGGACAGGTAACACCCAACGGGGCTAACCTCCGCCGAGCCCTGGTCCGTCTCTCCGGCTCAGGTCCCCCCCTCCCCGATCCCGAGTCTCCCTGCTCCGTCGTCACTCATCGAGATGCCCTACCCCGATGGCATCCCCGGTGTGCCCGGCTCCGCCCCGCATCAGCAGCAGCCTCACGACCCTGCAGCTATCAAGCTGACCCGGGGCACCAGCTGCGTTCTCTGTCAGCAGCGCAAGGTTCGCTGCGACAAGAACAAGCCCTGTGCCAACTGCGTCAAGGCAAAGGTTGAGTGCCGTGTCATCCCTCCTCAACCTCCCCGGCGCCGGAAGAAGCGCCTCCAGGAAAAGGACTTGATTGATCGCCTCAAGAAGTATGAAAGTCTCCTGGCCGAGCATGGTGTCAAGGTTGATGCCATCGGCCATGAGCTGAGGCTTGACGGACCACCAGGCGATGACGTTGACGAGCTGGAGAACGATTTCGAAGGCCTCAAGACGTCACCCGAGGCCAGCTCCTCTCCCGCTGCCTCTCAAGTAGAAAGGTACGTGCCTCTTTGTTTTGCCTACCTACTCCCAGTTATGTTGACCCTGTCACAGGACCGGCGGTGGAACATGGTTCTCTCTGCATAAAGAGGTACGTCCCTGAGACACACCAGCCCCCTCCCTCATTCTTCCCATACTAAGCCACGTTATAGTTCCGAGCAAGTGAGCATATGCTTCAAGATTCTTCAGAAGATGAACCTGAAGTCGGCTCTACCATACACCGTGCTTTTGACCGCATGTTTGCCACTGATGGCTTCCCCTTTATTATCGGCGGCCCCCTTGGCCCCATCACCCAGCTTCATCCTTCCACTATTCACATCTTTCAGCTCTGGCAAATCTACATTGATAACATCAATCCTTTGCTCAAGATCACACACGTCCCTACGGTGCAGGCACAGATCATCGAAGCAAGTTCCAACATCCAAAATGCACCAAGTAATATCGAGGCTCTCATGTTTGCCATGTACTTCATGGCAGTCACATCTCTCGAGGAAGCCGACGTCTACAAACGTTTCAATGAGTCCAAGAAGGAGCTTCTGGCGAGATTTCATTCCGGCACTCAGCAAGCCCTCACCAAGGCTGGCTTCATGCGTGTCAACGACCCCATCCTCCTACAGGCATATATCCTCTACCTCGTGAGTATAGTATACCTAAGTCAACCCATGAACCCCTCATGATAACACCAGTGGTCTAGTTCGCCGTTCGATGGTTTGTCGACCCTCGACAAGTCTTTTGCCTCATTGGACTCGCTGTCCGTATAGCCCAGCGGATGGGCCTTCACCGGGACCCAGCTCAGTTTGGTCTCTCTCCGTTCGAAGTTGAACAGCGCCGTCGCCTTTGGTGGACCCTTGTTGGATACGACCGTCGGCTGGGGGAAATGTCTGGATCAACCGTCACTGCCCTCTCCAGCGGCGGTGACTGTAAACTGCCCCTGAATGTCAACGATTCAGATCTGCATGTCGACGGCAAAGAGATGCCAACACCTCACACGGGGCCGACAGAGATGCTCTTTGCCCTGACACGCGTTGAGCTCGCCATGGCAGTCTCGAGTGACAGTAACCGCGACAGCTACAAGTTAAACAACCCAGACAAGAGCCCAGCGGCCACACCCGGCTCTCGATCTACAGCCACCATCCGTCTTGCTGGCCAGGATGGACCCATCTATAGCCTCGAAGGCTACTGCGCGCACATGGAGGGCACATATCTCAGCCAATGCGACCCCAAGATCCCCTTGCACTTCTTCACTCTCACCATGACCCGCCAGGCCCTCTGCAAGATGCGCATCCTCAGCTTCCTCGTCCGCATGCACAATGCTGATCACGTACCGCTCAAGGAGATTGAGCGGGAGAACCTCTTTCTCCAGGCCACGCAGATGATCGAGTATGACAATGTGGTCCAATCATCCGAGTCCTTGAGGCCCTTCAAGTGGTACTCGATGCATCACTTTCCCTTCCCAGCCTACATGTTCCTCGTGCAAGAGCTGCGTCATCGCGTCTCGGGCCCCATGGTAGAGCGTGCCTGGGACGCCATCTCCAAGAACCACCAGCTCCGTGGCCTTCTTAACAACTACCATAGCCCTATGCACATTGCATTCGGCGGCCATTTTATCAAGGCCTGGGACGCACATGAAGCCGCCCTCGTGGCGGCTGGCAGACCCGTCCAGCGACCCAGCTTCCTCGCGCTTCTGCGAGAGCGTGCTGAAGCCCGTCGTCGTGCCAGAGCCGAGAATCGTCCTGACCCGGGACTTTCACAGCCCCAGGTCGGCGTCCCGCGCTCCCAGGCCGAGACGCCCTCGTCTTCCTCGGGGTTCAACTCAGCTGTCGACCCGGTCGCCTCTGGCTCCATGACTGGCGCCCAGCGAGCCAACTCGGGATCTGTCGCCTCTAGCGATGAGCCGGGCGAGATGGACTGGACGTACCTCATGTCCGGGTACAACGACGCGGGGACCTATCCCCCAATGGGTGGCTTTGGCAGCTTCGTCGGGGGATTTGGCGGAGGAATGGGCGGTGCTGGCATGGGGGGTATGCCTGGGATGGGTGGCATGGGAAGTCCACCAGGGGGCAACATGTTTGGCGGTAACTAGATGGTACAGGTAACTGTTTGCGCATGATGTGGCACGATACACGAGCTTCCTTATTTGCTTTTGGAGTCGAGAAGGTGGCCAACCAAGCGGCCGGGGGGGGGGGTTATTCC